>VWZF01001192.1:319577-381878 GCA_013396755.1 Sclerurus mexicanus
CTCCTCCTCCTCCTCCTCGCAGTGTCACCGCACCCCGCGGCCGCAGCCGCCTGCGCTCCCCGGCAGCCCCGCAGGCAGCGCGGCTCGGCGCGACTCGGCTCAGCCGCGCAGAGGTGACCCGCTACTGCTGCTGCTGGAGGAGGGAGGCGAGACCGGCACTGGGGTGTGGGAGGGAGAAGCCGCCGCTTGCCATTCGCCTCCTGCCGCCCAGAGGGAGCCCGGCCTCCGCGGCCGCCCCTGCTGGCAGGAGACGGGGTCTGCCAAGGCTCTGCCGGAGCGCGATGGGGTCGGGCCGGCGAGCCCCGCGTCCGCACCTCGGGGCAGCGCTGCGTGGCCCGGGGAAATGTTAGTCGCTTCCCTCTCCCGGAGGTGGAAAGACGGGTTCCCCAAGGAGGCAAGCGAGAGGCTCCTCGGAGCCGCCGGGCCGGCTGCCTTCCGGCATCAAAAAGTTTGGAGGGTGGGCGATAAGGGATGCCCCTGCCCGTCAGGGAGAAAAGGTGGGAGCGCTTCACCTCGCCTCCAGCCGGTACTGCCGCTCCACAAAGCGCTAATGGGCATCCATACGCTCGGCCTTTGATCCACGGCATCTGAAAATTGGGTTTGTGTGTAAGGCAACAGAGGAATTAAGACAAGTCATTTCTAAAGCATCTTACTCACTTGATAATAATCTTCACATTATCCAGTGGGTTTTTATTTCTCTTGTAGTTAGATAAGCTCTGGTATTTCAAACTTCAGGCGATCCTGTTGAGACTACTTGTGCATTATTGCAGGACATCGTCTGGGATTTGAGCAGCGTTAACTCACTCTTCCAGCATCATTCTCCAAGCAACTCAAGTTAATACAGATTAGATAGCTACCTTAGCTTACTCAATAGCATTTGTGCAGGGTTGGATTTAGTGTTTCCTGTGTTGTAATAACTGCAGTCATCTACAAGGTACCAGGACAAAGCCTTGACAATGATCTGTGCAAAGCAAGACTGATTCAGCTTCAAGAGCTTGAAGTCAAAACAGATACAGAGATACAAAGATGGGAGCTAACAATATACCTGCACTATAAGCTATGCAAAACTGAAAGGAAAACCTTGAGAAGGCACAAGACAGATATTTGACCTTGTCCAAACACTTAAAGTAATACACAAAAACCTAGCTTGATAGTACTACCCATTTATGTAGAACTACTCATGCATAAATGTTTACAGAATCAGGCTCGTATTGAACAAACCACTGTAAAAAAAAAAATGAAACTGTCTTTTCAATTCAGAGGTTTGAGGATCTCTCATGAACAATATTTTGCTTCTTACAACAGGAATTTTTTCACAATCTTCTTTCTTGTTCTATTTTCAATGTTCCATAGTGTAATACATAGCAGAAAAGATACTTGCCAGCACAGGAATTGGTACCAGCAGATTCAGATGCCACCAATGACAGTCTAGCTTGCAAACAGGGAACTTGCAAAACTTGGCTGCGTGTTGTATAAGCTGTTTCTTTCTCTCTTTCTATTAAGAACCAGATACTCTTGAGGTTTAGTCTGTGGTGACTTTTCAAATGAAAGCAATCCCAAACTCTTAGATGTGTTTAGAACTGAGGACAAAGCCTAAGAAAGTGATGTCCTGTTAAAGTTGGAAGAAATTGCTGTGAGAGCCCCTGCTTACTTATGTATAGCACTGAACATAGGAAGGGTAGTTTACAAAAATATAGTCTTGAAGAACACTTTTTCTTGGGCAAGGCTGTTGTACAGTCAGTCAAACTGCAGATCACGGGAAGGAAAATGGCTGATTTTTAAATTAGTCTTGTATTACGATTGAAGCTGTTACTGGAAGATGCCTGTCCAGAAACCTGCCCTGTGTCAATATGGAAAAAATACATAAGATAATCAGAGTTTTATCCCCCTCTATGATATATATTCTAAAACTCTCTTTTGTCATGCAGTCAAAATTTTCAGAGCTTGAAGTTACACTTAAGCATAAAAAATGTCACCTAATGTTCAAAAATACCAAGCTCAAAATGATTTCAAATGTATTTCAATGCTCCCTACCTCTGAAAATCACATTTCCTTAAGTGCTCAGATATGGATTTAGGGTGTCTAACTGGATCCACTCAGGCTTGAAAATTTTAGCCTACCTATACCTGTGCTTCATAATAAATGTATCAGAAAGCTTCAGACAAGCTATAAAAGCATTCTCAAAAAAGCAATGCAGACTTGAGCCATTAGAAGACGCGACACCAACCTGACAAAGTACTTGACTGTATAATTCACCTTATTCTGGTATATGGAAAGTAGCATCTGAAGCCCATCCTTTAACAGACATCTGCAGTAGCAGAAGAAAAATTACTATAAAACCCCTGCTGTGGTGGGTTTTTTTGCTATCAGTATCTTCCCATTATTTCCCACCATTTTCCAAATCAATGTGCTTATTGCTCAGAAATCTTCCTTTCGGCTATCTCCCCAACTCCCATGTATAACACCCTATATTCCACCTTATAAATATTAAGTCTTTATCGGGAGTCTCTTACGTAGTGAAAAAGGTGAAGGTAAGAAGATGAGGGAGAAAGGAAACAAGAAATTAGACCTTGACAGACCTAAGACTTCCTAAGGGGACAGTACATAGAGCTATTGGAAAATACCCCCGCTCTGCTGGCCAGATCCAGTCTGGCTTAGCAAGGTTTACTATTTCCAGACTAAGGCCTGGGATCAACAAGAACAATAAATCATTGAAGAACTTCAGCATGAGAGAAAGAAGTAGGATTTAATGGCCTCTCAGCAGCTGGAGTATAGCCTCTCTGCTGGAGAAGCTCTAGCAAGCAATCGGAGCCTCCCAGCGCACAGAAGGAAATAACAAGGTTGATGGGAATTTACTAAGCTTTCAAGGAAAGGCAAAGGTCTAAGCCAGAAGAAATGCAAATATTTATTGCTGTAGGCCTTTGCTCAGAGTACATTTTGATGGATAGAAAGGGTTTGTTTTCAAGAAGCTCTTTCTGTGTTATCTTCCATCTGCATTCTGCTTAACAGTTTACCAAGGGAAAGGAGTCCACGTACACCAAGCACAACTGGGGCTGTCATGCTGGCCTTCTTAGGAAGCAGGGCTGTGTCAGGCAGAGAAGTTAAATTTAGGCTCAGAATCAGAGAGACTGAAGAGGATCTAAAGCATTCTGTGTTCCTGAGCAATGAAATATCTTTGAAGGCACAGCTAGGGTAAAAATCCAAGGCTGCTCATTATCCAGCCAGTACAAATGACTGCATAGCATTGCTTCTTCATACTAACCACAACACAGCAAAGATTGTTGAATTCACACCTGCTTTTGAACTGCAAAGAACTAGGGAATCAAGAATTAAATCCAAATGAAAGCATAAACCATTCCTCCATCAGTGGCTGATCACTCCCACCCCTTAAAGTCACCTCATGGTGGAACCAACAACCCTGCCTGAAGCCAAAGGATGCTTCTGACGCTGAACAAAAACCTAAAGCACCAAATGGAAATCAGCAAAACCCACATCCTAGCAGGACTGAACTTGACTGGTATGGCTTCCTGCATAACAGCGTCACTGTAGATTACTGCACAAAATTGAAGCCTGTGAACTGTGTCAGGCTCTTAACAAAGAGAATCGGTGACCGTGAACTGCAGTGGCTCTCGGAGCCTCACACCTTGTTCCTTACGCTTATTCCTTACACCTTGTTCCTTACAGTGTGTGCGAAAAGTTACCCCGCTGATCCAAATACCGCAATTTATACCAACTATACACGTGAGAATGCAGCTACAGGATGACTGCAGAAGAAGCAAGAAGAGGGTGGGCTGTATTCTGCAGGGCAACTGCAAACCAAACAAATCAAAGTCGTGACTTGGCGGGTTGTTCTGTGTGGCCAATAGATTGTTCCAGTGGCCCCAGTGAGGCCTGTGCGGGCCACTGCCAACAGAGAACAACCTGCAGGCTCAACACCCACCAGAGGAAGAGCTGGGTAACTAACGTAATGGAGGTGAACCTGAAGTTGAGACAAACACCATACTACCAAATACGGAGGAAAGGAATGTCAAAGGAAAACACTCCCTCAGCTATCTGGGATGATCACAGACTTTTCATCAAAAGACATTGAGGAAACCCAATACAGAACCACTGGAAAAGCGACTGCAGAGACAGTGTCACACTGCGCACCAAATGAGAGAGGGGGGCAGTGCAAATAATGAAAAACCCCAAACCAAAATGAAGCCTTATGCTGAGCAGATTGCACTTCCTGCTGAAAGGCAGATAGATTTGCTTCCTTTACATTTTGGCAATATTTATTGTGTTTGTTGTACGAGTAGGGAATGATTGTAACAAAGTAACCCTAGTGTTTTTCCATGCATTGGATATATCAGGCAAATATTTATCATCAATACCAATCTGAACAGTAACTTCTTGCTCCACTGTCAGGAAAAAGTCAGCTGTAGAAATCTCAGACAGAGCATTGTTACACTATGACTGTTCTCTTTTTCAATAGCATTTTCTTTCACTTTCAACATTTGTTGTTGTACAAAACTTTCTATAAAACCAAGGGACAAAAAGCAGAGCTCCAGAGGGCAGCAAAAATGATTTTTATCACTAATAGGACCTTGGAAATACCATATTCGTACAACACGAAATGCTATGCAGCAAAAGCCTTCTCTATTGCTGAAAACATTTTAATGGAGAGACTTTATCATAATAGCCTCTATGTGAGGTAGCATCTCCTAAAATTTGTGTAACCACTGTATCACGGCCACTTTGACAATAATGCAGTTGTGTGCCCAGACCAGATCTGGATCAGGTTTGCCAGGCAAGACAGTCATATGCAGATCTTGTACTAGATAATGTGGGATGGCAGCTTAAAAAAAAAAAAAGAAAAAGAGTTTTTATTTCATTTTCTGCTCACTTTGCAGCAGCATAAATGACTATACAGCATGCAAGGCTTAAGAGAGTCAAGATAAGTGGTAAATTATTGGACCAGTTCCACTAGTACAATTTCTGTAGGCTTCAGGGGTCTTCTACTGACCTATGCACAGGGCAAAAGTCATAGTTTTTATTAGGTCTACTAGTACTGCGTGCCATCTTTCAGGCCAAACGCCCTGTTACTTGATGTCGGACACTTAACCTCTGCCAAAAAATCACACTGCTTTATTTTATCTCACAAGGCAAAAACACTCCAATATCTTTTGGCAATACTTGTTTGGGACAGAAGGTGAAAGGCCAAGCCAGCAGTTAGTTTACTGTCTAAAACAATAAAGTCATCAGGCAAGCTGAAATGGAAGCAATAGATGGTGCCCTGCTTGCTGACAAGATTTCACCATTGCTTTTTGCACATCCCCTGCGTAGGCTGAATTTCAAGGGAGGTTTGTATGCTGCCAGAACAGACCTGTTTTAAAGCATTGTGTTGAGGTCTACCACAAAAACAAAAAACCCAAAAAAATCAACCCAAAACCTATCAAAAAAATTCCTCAAGAAACCCTCAAAAACCAAAACCCAACCCCATTCCTACAGTTTTAAGAGCAATTTCATGGCACTTTTTATTCCCCCGCAACCACCCCCTAAGTTACAGTTCAGATTTCCAGTTTCATTCTCAGAAGTTAGAACTATAACTGTTACCTACCCACAAAAAAGAATGTTATTGATCTCCTCCCTTTAAAACTCCGCCAGAAACTCAAGAGGATCTGGCTTTGTCCTAAATTTAATCCCACATTGCCTTTGCCTCAGCATTCAGAGACAAAACTGTCCTCTGGGAGAGCAATGCCTACAAAAAGAGTGTCCCTGCCAATGGCCAGCTGTTCCCAATTCGCTCATTTTTCAAAGGGAAGAACTGGCAGAAAGCAGCCAAGTTCACACTTGCATTGCCCTCCACTGGTGTAATTACTTATATCATATTATATTGAAGACAATTTTTTCTCCAAACATGAGAGCTGTTTTGTTGGGTTTTTTTTTTCAATTTGCATGGTGAAAATTAAAAGATTTGATGCAATAGAAAATGAAGCCCTTAGAGCTTTCCAGTGCTTTTGGTGGAGTAGTTCACACAGTAATTTACACCCTCCTTTGAAATAGATTTTGGCTCCATTTGTGGCAGCTGGTTGAAGATGAGCAACATCTAAAAAACTGAAAATTCACAAATTCCTGCCAGATTGAAGTAGCAAGATTATAGGATACCTTGTCATTGGTAGCTTGATAAAATGGTTATGTGAACTCCATTCTCATTTAATATGTATTTTCTTTTACAGCTACATAGATATATCCTCTAGCACATGCCCTGCAAATGCAGAGCCATAGGAACCCAAGGAGATACCACACTGGTCTGAGGAAATGTAAACGCTAGAAAACTAAAGAAAATAATGAGGGCTGAAGCCTTGCCAGATATTCTCTTCCCTATAAAAGTAAGGTTTTAGAGCTTAAGAAGAATGTTCAGAAATGATGTGTGAATGCATCAAGAAAAATAATCTTTAGAAGTTGCATTTCCTTCTGTTTCCAGCCCATCCCCTCTTGCAGTGGAAAGTGGGTCCAGGGATGACAGGTGCAGCTGATAATGGAGGGAGTGCTTTGTGCAAGTCCATTACTCTGGTGAGCAGAAGATTTCTGAAGCATTTTCTCCTTCAACTTGAACCCAGACAATTTTTTGGGGCACAGTGCATGTAAACAAAGCCTGGAATATTAAATTTCACAGCTTCTAGGTGGATTCCTGACATGGATACTAACAAAAACCTTAGAGCTGGGTGCAAACTGGTGCCCAGGTGCCACGACACTCCAAACCTCTCACATCCCCAGAGCGTAACCCCTGGGCAACTCGCTCAGAGAAACTAACATAAAGCTTCCAGCACACCATAGGTCATCCATGCATCAAGGGCAGCGTCATTGACAACAAAAGGAGATTAACCACGTCCAATACTGACTGGCGAAATCAAGGACTCCTCAGACAGGGCAGTGCTCAAGTCAGCAGGCAAGCAGGTTTGACTAGCAGGTAGCGGGGATGTTGCAGGCTGTTGCACCTCAGGGGAGACATGTGAGCAAGGGGCTGGCTCGCAGCTCCCTGTGAAGAGCAGAAGCAGGGAGCTCCTGTCTGCCTGCCACAGAGGTAAGATACCACCACTCAGCTAATTAGCAACAGCTCATCTCTTGAAGGGGAAGACTCTTGCTGAGCTTGTGCTGAGCTCCTGCTGTCACACTTTTCCTCTCATTTAAGAAAGAAAACTACAGTTCTTCCACTCCTTCTTTGAAAACTGCTGTCTCCTGTTCTAATCAGCCAAAACTTTAAATCACAGCCACCTGGATTTCAGAAAAGTTTTACTTGTAGGATAACTTTCTATCACCATTTTGTATTGACTTATTAATGTACCTGCAATGTACCCAGCCCTATCTTGAACAATGACTCTCCTTCTGTTTCCTACACGTTGCCAGACCACATGCAGACTCTCACCCCTGATCGTTTTATACTGGTCACAGCAGGATTTTAAAAAGGATATATTTTACTACACAGATGAGCAATCACTTTCAAACCCCTCTGCAGTATTTTCCTACCCACTGTGCTTCAATTCACAATTTGATGCCATTCAAAAATAGCAGTGCCTTCTCTGTGTATGATATTGCAACGTGTCTTAGGGTAAATGCTTAATCTGAAATCGTCACCGCTTAATGGTGTATTCTTTTCCCTGGACTGCAATTTAAAACAGTTATACAAAGAATATTTTGGAGAGCATAGCATATGCCTAGCTGATTATGTTCCTCACTTCTCATCTCCTGATCTTTGATATATTTTGGATTTTGACCCTGTCTGTCCTGTAGAAACTTGTGTGGAGCATGAATTAACTAGCTAAGGGCTAATGATGTTCACTGCTTAAAGTGGGCTGCATGTTCTGCTGGCTGAGGTCTGTTTTTTCCTGTGTTTGGAAAGATTATCTGCCTTGCACTGTAAAGTAAATGAAACAAATGGAAATAATGACTACATGGTGATTGGTGGTGAGGACAGTGGGGTTTAGTTCCAGCTTTGTCACTGACCTTTTACATCATTTTGAGAGTTTCACTTAATTTGTATGGATCTGACCCGCTTGTAAAATAGCTATAATGTCCCTCACTGGCCTCAAAATGTATGGTTATAAGTGGCCTTTCATCATTTGTGTGTCATTCAGGGTATAAAACAGAATTTTGCCCTATGAGCCTTATTTTGTCCAAGGAAAATTAATTAAGTCTGGGTAAGCACCAGGGGAAACTTTCCTTTGTGTACCATTGAGCAGTAGGTTGACTCAAAGAGCTTGGGAGAAAGTAGAATCATATGACATTGTTGGTCAAAAAAGGGTCACAAAGCTTAGGAAGGAACCATATTTAATTTGAGTCTCTCTCGGGTTATTGCTTGTCTCTCCACATCTAGAACAGACTGGCCTTTAATTGAGCAGTTAGGGCAAATTAAAATCCTCACCCAAAGACTCTACACAAGAGCAAAGTATTATTCATTTTAAGAGGAATATGTTTAAGATAATTCAAGTCATGTGTCAGGTCATATGAGAAGTCAACCCCATTTTTATCACGAATTAATATCTATCAGTTTCTCTGGTTAGCAGAAGATTGGTTTCAAGAACTATCCCCTGCTCCTTATCTAGGTCATCTTGATACATGCACACACTCCACTGAATTTAATGGAGTTACTCCCATGTAGCTTTAGGACCTCTTTCTGCAGCTCAGCAGTGAGAATATTTAGCTCTATGCTTTATGCATTTGTCTGCAAACATTCTAATATCTTGCTGCTCTCATGAAAAATAAAGGATGCTGTGTCCTGGAGCAGAACCACGTACAGAAGATAGCTCTAGCAATATGGCACATACAGTTGGAGAGAAATATTTGTTCTTGACCCTTCTCCAAAAAGAATATGTATTTGGTAGGTACGTAACAGTAACTCCAGTGTGTTAATTTGCTTGGTTGATCACCTGTAGATAAATGTCTTCAGAGTAAATACTGTTTCAGCTATTTCAAGGTAAATTAACATATATGACTGCCACTATTTTTGTAAAGAATACTTAATAAAAGGTAACTTCCATAGTTGAAGTATAAATCCATTAAAATATAGTGTTTGCATTATTTATTTTTTTTTGAGGGAGGTCTCTTTTAATGGTTAACTAACATTAGTTGCTAAGTAGATGATAACTTCAGGGTTATAAAAAACATTTTAGCAAGTGTAGATGGTGTTAATAACTCTGTAACCACTTCCTCGCTGTTATTTTTAGGGACAATGTGAGGTCAAGTGGTTTGCACATACATTACTTGTAAGTCAAGCAGGAAAAGAAGTAAAAACAGCTTCTTACAGAAGTATTAAGTTATCTACATTTGGTACATTGTGTCAGAGTCTGTTTACCTTTTTGATCCAACAACAAATTCAGAGAAATTCTGTTGGATCCATCCAAACTGTTCTGAAGCTGCAGCATCTGACTAAGGACAGGATTCACCCACTCTGCAAGAGCTGCCTGCCAACCAATCACAGGTAGGATTTACCTTGCACCTTGCACATTTCTTGTTAAAATCACACAGCAGAATCTCAGGAAATGTGAACCCAGTAGCCCAACTGTGGTGTGGGCTGAGGAGATGAGCTGAGAAGGAAATCTGGGGGTGGACAGCCAGGCAGAGGCAGATGCTGCGGCCGCACTGCATCGCTTCTTCACCCTCGGGCCAGTGTGACAACACGCGTTGTGGTCACCTCTCTGCTCAGAGCTCGATGAGCAGCCACTGTGAGAGGGTTGGATGTTGCCAGGGTGTCGGGGACAAGGGAGGAGAAAAGTCTGTGCTGTACCTGGCACAGGGGGCTGCTTTGTGGAGGGACTTTAATCCTTCCACCCAGAGGGTGGCTGGGCACTGAACAGGCTCCCCAGGGCAGTGATCACAGCACCAAGGCTGACAGAGTTCAAAAAGCATTTGGACAACGTTCTCAGACACTTGGTGTGACTCTTGGAGTGTCCTCTGCAGGGCTAGGAGTTGGACTGTGATGAACCTGATGGGTTCCTTCCAACTCAGCATATTCTGTGATTCTATAATTTAAATCCACCTCAAAACGTTTTGTGAGGAACAAAAGGTGAGACTAGAGCACTGGAAGCAAATGGTGGCTTCCACAGGCTTAACGTCCAGCAGCCCTTGCCAAGGGAACCTCAGGGATATTTCTTTCTGCTGAGGGAAGATTTTCACGTTCTTGTAGAAATCTTATATTCCGACTGCAATATAAATTGGGCAAATACCGCTTTTCTTTAGGATTTCCCTAAAATCTCATTCCAGAGTATACATATATTTTACTTCTCCTGCCATTTGTATCCTAGTAGTGATCTGCCTGAGGAGGTTGCTTGCAATGTACTTCAAATAAAGAAAGGGAAAAAATGAAAAAGAAACACTGGCAAAGAAAAAACTATGTGGGAGTTACGAAATTCTGGGTTTGTGTATTACATTTTTGGAAACAAATTCTCTTTTAGGTGGAAATAATCCTCCCAGAGAAGTTTTTTTCCAAATGTTTATTTAGCGTAAGAAGTAATGGGTGTAGATTAAAGAGAGTCCTTGAGTCAGAGCTGGTTCACCTTTGCCATTCTCAGGGGACATGCAGCATGACCTCCAACTTGCCTGCAAGTGACAGGGGTAAGATATGTCTCTTGTGGCTTGAAGAACAAAATTAACCTGCATGTAGAACTGGCTAGAGAAAAAAACTGCATAATGTTTGTATCCCAACACTTCCTCTAAGGCTGCATTCATTTTCCTCTCCTTAATGAGGGCAGATGTTAAAACACAGAGAATGAACAAGCATCTCGCAATTAAAGGTGAGAGTAGGATGACAGTGTACAAGGGAAAAGCCTGAGATATAGCTGCTAGGACTGAGTCTCCGAGAGCTCGAGCCTATCGAGAGCTTTCACTGGTGCTTTACTTTCTGAGGAAACTGCTGAATGCCATCTCTCTTATTATACCTGCAGAAACGCATTTCTTTTCATGCTCGTTTTCATACTCAGTCTTAGAAAGTGAGGAGTGCTGAAGTGCAAAACAACAGATTTCAGGAAGGAAGGCAGAAGTATGTCAGGGCTTCTTGCCATTCACTGTTCAGATGTTTACTTTTCTTACACAGTTAAGCCTTTATTTGTGTAACTGGCATTAAGATAATCATATAAAATTTGGGAAAGTGATATGCCTGCAGAGATAATGAAGCCAAAATCTGAGCAAGGACTGAGAAGCACAATACGATCTGATGCTCTCCAAGGTGTTGCAGTCCTTCATTCAGCCTTGACATTTATTACCTCGGCAGCTATTGTCAATAGCAGCTCTGCTTTCTGGCCAGATGCATTCTGCTGCGTGACGTTTTCCTTGTGACAAAACTTGATATAAACAAAGGAGATGGAAGATTAAAACAACAACCATAGTCTTATCAAGGAATTGCTCCCTCGGACTATAGGCTGATAGTTACTGTGCTGTCACACTTTGTATAAGGCGTAATAGGATGCTTTAAATCTCAGAGTACAATTTCTGTAAATATGTTTGTTGGAAAAGAAGAACAGAAAAAGCTATCACAACATGAAATGCTATTAAAATGGGGGAGAGTTGATTTAGATACCAAGTTTATGCATTTCAGCACAGATGTAATCTACTCTGATCAGCATTGAGGCGTTTTTTCCCCTTACTTTAGGATTTCTAGCAGAAATGGTTTACAGAAGAGTAGTAAACTAGTCTGCTGTTTGGAAATAGAACTCAGATAAATCCATATGCCACTACAGTGCTGTTAAGAAAGGTGATAGTGTTGTAATAAAAAGGTTAAGACGTCAGGAAATACGTCAAAATGTTTCTTTAATTTCAAACATGTAGTTGCTGATTGGGTACACAGAATGGAGCATATTTCTCACCTGGCATTTGTTTCAAACATTTGCCAGTCTGCGAGATCAGGTAGCATGCATATGAAATATAGTTATGGCATTCTCTGGTGCACTACATGCAGACAAGCAAATCTCTGTGTATCCATTTCAATAAAACAGGGACATTCCCCAAGACCCTTTATTTACTGATCAAGCAAAGCTACTAAAGGCAAAAGAAAAGCAAACCACCCCCAGGCAAAGTAACAGCCTGAAATCTCTGACATGCAGTGCTAAAGCAAGACTGGCTTGTAAAGAAAGGCAATTCTTTGTTTTATTTTTATTAAATTAGAGTAGTATACTTAGGAAAGAAGAACCTGGTGGCTGGGCTGAAATGTGTATATTAACTCTATTTGTAGATGTTCAGAAGTATTGGCAGGGATTTAAAATACCGATAGCTGAGCAGAAATTATTGATGATGGCCCAATTTTGACCTGTATAAAATGATGGCATAATGGATGTAGGAAATATCTATAACTTCTTTCAAAAATTTGAAATAGCAAGAAAACCTGCCTTGACTTCCCTTCATCACTGTGTAATGTGGGTTTATCATAACGTTCAGCCTGAGCATATTTATTGCTTCACATTCAAGCATAAAGAATTTATCATTTTAAGATGAAATGCAGTGATTATATATGCCACGTCAATGGTCCTTACTTTCTCCTCACTGGCTTTTCAAATGAAATCCAGAAAAGCAGCTCACAGAGACACAAGTTGAGAGAGAAAGCCCCTGATGTTCTGTTCCCCACGAAGGAGGAACACAGCAGCTTGTTCAGCTCCAGTGTGAGCTGTGATGTGGTGCGGGGAGTCCCTCCCTTCCATACGCTTTCCCAGGCAGTCGTTGCCATAAACAACCCTGTAATATTGTCATGTTGCAAGCACGCTAATCATGTCTCACATTTGGATGATAGCATAAACAGCATAAATGTCTGTTATTGCCACAATAACAGTTCCAGCACAAGAGCCAAGACAAGGAAGGATGGGAGCTGAAGAAAATCAGGCTGTTATACAGAGATCATTCTAGTTAAGAGATGAAGCTCCAGCTCCAAGAAACTGCTTTTCCCTTTGCAACAGCCTAATCAAACCTTCACTGCCTCTTGTTGAGGTGTGTTTCTACAGCACCATTTTTTGTTCTGCTCTAAATCAATGATTTAACTGATTTATCTGGCTTTTAGATATGACTGTCATTTATTAGAATAGTGAAGGGATGTAGGAGCAGACAGAACAATCAAAGAGAAGCAAGGTGAGAGGAAATGTGTGAAAAATGAAGCATTTTATGGAAAAGGTCCATGGAATAATAAGCTATTAAAAACTTAATGTATTAAAAATACATACTATACAGTTTAATAGAGAATTGCAGTGTGTAATACAAGTTAAAATCACATAGAAATAACATGACTTTTTAGTGGGAGTAAATGTTTTGTTAGAGCAAATTCTAGGACGTTATATTATATTTCTTTAGAAATTAAGTTATTCTTCAGTAACTCAGGAATAAAACTGAAAAAACCCATGCAGCCAACCATCTTGAAGTATATGCCTGTTAAAAGTGGGTCAATTATTATAATTTTAACAGTGTAAACTTTTTAGTGTAAACTTTTTTTTTATTTGAGATGCCGTTACATATTATGAATATAAAAAAACCCAGACATATAACTACAAGCAGTTGTGTGGTCATGAAGAAATGCAAGTCAATGGAGTGAGCCTTCCTCTAATTTGGCAAAACAGAAACTCACTCACTTTTCCCTGCATTGACACAAAGCACCAGATTTCAAGCGTAGAAAACAGCTAATTTTACCACTACCTCACTGATCATAATTTGAAGAGGCAGCCGTATATAAATATATTTTTGCCTCTTTAGCATAAAACCTACGGAAATAATTTTTCTCTCTCATCTCTGTGCTTTCCTGTTCCCATCCAAATAAGCAAAGCAAGCTTGCTAGGTAGTATTCCTTTTACTTGCTCTTCAGCCAAACTCAAACTGGTGTGTTGTCACTTGACCATGCCTAATGAAACCCACATCAATGACTGCACACAGCCCAGTTTGTTCAGCCTGGTATTTTGTCCCTGATGGATGGCTCTGATGGGTAGGTGCAAATGGATACAGAGGTTTGGTAATGTGTGAATAAAAAACGCAATTAAGATCAAAATACCTTCCACAAAGTTAACATGAAAAGTGATGTGTTGAGTTAAATTACACTAAGGAATAAATGGCAAATGCCCGCTTATCTCGATAAGTGGGGCTTTCATGAATAATCCAGCATGCTTGCTAAGGATAATGAAAGTGCCCGTGTCTTATATATTAGAATTACTTCCCCCTTAGTCTCTGCAGGCTAAAAGCTTTGCCTATTGTTGCACCACAGGCCAGGATGAAGAGCAGCTAATGCAAGGCTTGATTTTTATGTTGGCAGTCTACTGCAGTTAGAGGTGAGTTCTTATTATTTGCTTTTCCACAAGCCCACAAAAAATGGTACTGCACACTTATGTCATAGTCAAAAATACATTTTATATTTCTCAGCTAATGGATATCTTTTAACAACACATATCTAAAAGTTAAAACGAGTCAAAAATCTGTAAAAAGCAACTCTACCAGTTACTTCTATGACACTGGCCTGGTGGAGTCATCAAAAGGGGAGGCCTGGCTTTAAATTCAAAATTCAGCTGATACATGTAGCATCTCACTAATTTGAAAGTTTGCATCAGGAAGGGTGAAGTCCAGTCCAGAGCTGGTGGGAAATAAACTCTCTTTATAGAAAAAAATATACTGACAGGAATAACCCTGCTGAATTACAAAAGGCAAGGCAGAGTGGCAATGGGAACAGACTATAGGTTAGCCAGTTTATTAGGGCTTCTAGAATTCGTAGCTTACCCAAGAGACATTTTAGTTACAGGCTAATGAACTGGAAAAGATATTTGAAGAAAAAGGATATCCTAGTTGATATAGTTCACAAAGCATTACTTAAGCCTCATGAGTCTGATGGACAACAAATTATTGTTGAAACAGCTCAAATCTAAAGAACATTTTTCTGTGTCATTTGTTTGAACTTGTTCTTCTTTGTCACCTAAAATCAAGTAAGTAGCTCAGCAGCACGCATTTACGGGCCACGTCAGTGACAAGCTCACTCTCCTACCATCTCCCTTGTACTTCTTTCCTGTCTGAAATCAAATGGGCAGGGACTACCTCTCTCAAATGATGGCAGATTTAACCTGGAACAGCCTGCTGTTCATTACTCCAAGACCATTTCACCTTACTCTGGCAGCATACAAGAGCCTTAAACAGACATAAAAGGGTAATTTAGACTCTCTTTAGTTCCCTTGTCATATTGTGGTGGTGTATGCAGTCGCTTCAGAGTAACCAACTATCCAGACCAATTTTACTTCATGCATAATATTGCTACGAATATATAACTTGGGATATTTGGTCCAGTTGCTAAGACAGAGAAAAATGTACTAATTGCAGCATGGTCTCTACAGCATTCCCTGACCTGGAAGACAGGAAACCTCCACACGTAGCATGGCCTGCAACTAGAAATTGTTTTGCCCTGTTATTGAGCATCATAGAATCTTAGAATGGTTTGAGTTGGAATGGACTGTAAAGATCTTCTAATTCCAAATTCACTGCCATGAGCAGGGACACTTCTCACTAGACCATGTTGCTCAAAGCCCCATCCAACCTGGTGTTGAACATTTCCAGGATGAACACATGTGGTCCTCCTCTGAGTCTCTCCCACCGTTCAACCCTTGGGAGCTCAAGGAATTCCTAAAACAGAGCTGGTTTCTTGGCACTGAGCATTCCTTCACAGATATTCCATGTGTAAGATCATGCCATCTTCACCCAAATGCCTATAAATGATCAACATACACAACATCCTTGGCAAAGAGCTCCTCAGGTCTATTACCATCTTCTGTATTTTGCATCTGGATTTGGGAAATGGTTCTCTATTGTGTTCTCTGCTCTTTTCCACCACTTTCTAATGCTAGATTAACTTTTTTTGACTGCATTTGGGCACTGACTAGAAATTTTCCTAAAACTGTCTATTACAAACTCTATTCTCCAGTACCACTAGTAAATTCAGAGTTTCTGTAGACTTAGGGGTAATTTTCCCTCTCATGCTTGAGTTACATTAAATTTACTCTTTTGTTATTATTAAGATCATGAGATCATTCACCAGTATTTCCTAACAGGAATTTTTTACTCTTTCATATCATTTACTGCTATCTGCAAAGTTTTTCATATCAGCTTTCCTAGATTGTTTATGAATATACTGCACAACATAGATCCTAGCACTGATCTTGCAGAACTTTCCACCCTCTCTCCATTGCCAAATTATTTACTTACTCCCACCACAGAATCACTGAACGGGTCAGGTTGGAAGGGACCACAGTGGCTCATCTAGTCCAACCTCCCTGCTCAGGCAGGGTCATCCCAGAGCACACGGCACAGGATTGTGCCCAGATGGTTCTTGAGCATCTCCAGTGAGGGAGACCCCACAGCCTCTCTGGGCAATCTGTTCCAGTGCAAGGTCACCCACACAGTAAAGAAGTTCTTCCTTGTATTCAGGTGGCACTTCAGTTTCTGCCCATTGCCTCCTGTCCTATTGCTTGGCACCACCGAGAAGAGCCTGGATCCTTCCTCTTGACACCCTCCCTTCAGACACTTCTATCCTCTGATCATTTAGCGTTTTTCTATCCATGTGAAGATCATTCCCCTCATGCCATCATTGCAAGGTTTCATTAAGAGACTTCATACCAAACTCAAAATCCTCTGGAAATCCAGGTGGACTACACCAACTTAATCCCCCTAAACTGAATGTTTAGAGAGCTCTTAAGAGGCTTGTGGGACAAAGTTTCTCTTTACAAGGGGGATTGCGCTCCTCACCAGCGTGCTATATTTCTTCAACATTTCTCTTATAGTTCCTCACTAGTCACTACTTCCTCAAATCTAATCTGGAAGGCTTTAACTTTTCCCATTATGAATACAATGGGATGGCTGTGTTTGAATTATTACTCTTTCATTGCCTATTTCTTTTGCAAGTCTCCTCTGCTGTAACGGTGGGTTATTGGGATGTGCCTACAGGATTAGGATTTGAATATCCTCTCATATAAGTTGTCTATTGATCACACTGAACTGAATTCAGCACCACTGAAGTAAAGGGGATCTTAACCACTTGATTTGCTATAAGGACCGAATTAATTCTTGTCTCTTTATCACAGAGGCTGAGTGCTTTTTTATGTTTTTCCTAGATTATAATTTTTATTGCTATGTACAACTACTGGTGGATTCATTCAATCTGAGTGGAAAACATCCTCAATTTGAGATGTACTTAACTTATTCACTCCTGATGCTTTATCTCCTGTGGTCCTGATGCACCACCTCAGTCATTTGAATCTGATCCTGCCACATCTGTGCCTGTTCCACTGTTCTCTGCTCCACTGCTTAAAATCAGCACATGCTCCAAGCCTGACTCTGTTCTGATGTCTAAAGTCTCCAATTCCAGGGTGCCGTGTGTTTGTGTTACAACTGGTCCTTCTGTGCTGCACAGCCCCAATGTTTGTAAATGCCCAGAACAAACAGAGCCTGGAAATGACTACTCTCGTTTTTAACTAGGTTTATTCCCTTTCTTTTTAATTTCTCAGCGACAGATATCTACATAATTAAGAAAACAGCTTTCTCTCTGAGAAATAGGTAAATGGTATTTCTTTGAATTCTCCTGACAGAAATCTAAGGATTTAGAGGGAATCTGCTCATGCCCCTCAAACAAATGAGTAACAGTGTGCAGACATGGAAAGCTATTGCTCTAAGCATCACCTCAAGGCAAGCTACTCCCACAATAATCTTGCTATCTTCTCATTAATCACTGGTAGGCTTTGTGAAAATCAGGAATGCATTTGGAAAACGGAAGCTGCTTACAAACAGAGAGGACCAGAAAATCTAGTAAGATCAAACAGCCTTTATCTTTCCTGTGGAGCTCCTAGGAGGACAGAAAACCCTATCTTAGAGGGCTCCAAGGCCAGCTGTGGAACCAGGCACTTGAACAAGGATCCCCAGAGTGATGCAAAGCCCTCAACACGCTCCCCTTTTGGGCTGTGCTGTTCCCCAGCCGCCAGCACTACTTTTGAGTGAAAACAGAACTTCAGTCATTTGCGTTTTAGGTTAAGGATGCAGACTCTTTTCCTGCATGTTACAGTTTGGAAAACAACAAAAATCAATGTAAAGGAGCAATCTAGAGATCTCCTTCCTGTAAGAGTTTCTTTTTTCATTCTGCCATGGAAAGGAGCAGTTTGGTCCATGGACAGCAGAAGAGGGAAGGATTTCAAAAAGCTCTCATCAGGGGCCCAGCTCAGTTCCCACTGAAAGAGCTGAGTCTGCAGAGCCTACTGAAATCAGCCAGCTGATGAGCACTGTTGAAAACACATCTTTGTCTCAGACAGACAGCGGTGGAGCTGTGCATAAAATTTCTGAAATTTACTTTGCCTAGAGGAAAGTCAGCAAGCCCTGTCTCTCAAATTGCATTGAGGGACAGCTCTCTTCTCCTTTTCTCATTACCATACCCTGATTAGAATTCAGTGTAAAGATTAGTGATAGCAGGACTGGTTCTGGTTGGACATTTTTAGGCCAAAAATATGCTGTTATATAATCAGATTATTTCATCTTTTCATAAAGATGCATTTCTTTCTCATAAGAAGATACAGGGTTTGTTTGCTGCAAGAAGTAATTTTTATACTTTATTAATAGAAGTCTGGCTTGTTTATTCAGAGTCAAGGTTTTTATGACTCCTGAGCCAGTGATGCCCAGTAATTATATCTGTAGCTTTTGGCTCCTGTTGATTCAGTGCTGCCGTATTAGAAGGATTACTTTTATATATTGATGAGCCAAAGAAGATTTTTCTTTTATGAATACTGAACTTCTGAGAGGTTTTTTGAATTAATAACAGTGGAATTAATGCTTTGAAGGCATTTTTATTAAAATGGTGATCTCAGTGGACACTATGCAGTAGCAGGGTTGAAAAGTAGAATATATGTTGGAGAGGAAAATCATAGGTTGTTTTACATTTGTTTTACTTACAAGTCAAGACAAAATGTCAAAAACCTCCCAATTTTTCATGAAACAATATCTTATAAAAATACTGAGAGCTGATAAGGGTCAAATTTCTTCTTAAGGATGCAAAAGAGTAAATGATAAATTTGAAGGAAATCCTTTAGTCCCTTCCACACCAAAATGTTTTCATAAAGCACTCTCAAGAATGTGATGAGATTGATCCATTCTCCTGAAATGTTTCAATTCATTTCAGTCCGCTCTTTCCGATGGAAATATCTTCGTCTGCGAAACTTGTGAGCAGTTGTGTTGTGCGGTGAAACTGTGGCTCACTGCTGCAAAGACGTGCCTAACTCAGGAACATTTTGCTTGAGAGGTGCTTCTGCCAGCTCGTGCAGCATCACCGTTGTGTCACGGTGGAGCCTTCACTGAAGCAGGCACTGCAGCTTACGTGTGTCAGTCTCTGTACGCAGGGAACGAGCACAGTGCACAGGCAGCAGAGCAAAGGCAGAGTCGGCAGCAGAGCAAAGGCAGAATCTGCAGCAGAGCAAAGACAGGCACCTGGGCTTGCTCTCAGGTCAGTGCCTTCATCAAAGGACTGCTCGTCCACCTTTGATTGGCTTTCAAGTCATGTGGCTTGGAGTTTCTGTTGAACTTCAGTTTTGTACAAAGGTCCCATCATTTTTAACTGCTAGTCTATCAGAAACTTATTTCCCTAGAGTTCCTTTTGGTTTATTTTTCTTAGATCACTGAAAACTGCCATTCACCTTCTGAAGTGAATTCTGAAGTGTTATAAAATTGTCCAGATTCCCTTAGCTGCTTGAGTCTTCTCACACAGGCGATGATCAGAGGACTTCTAATGGGAATCTAAACCACAGGGGACCAGGTGCCTTCAGATATCGTTATGGACACATCAGACACTTTCAATGTATAGAAAGTTTTAACAATGGATCACACTATGCAATAAATATTCTGTTCATTTTTCCTTAAGAGTTTTGCTACCACATGCAGAGTCCAAGTGCTTACTAACTGTTTTAATTGGGTGCAAAAAATGCTTCTCTACGTCAATATTTGTGATAATGGTGAACTCACGGATAGTTCTCCTTCTATAAATATTACTACTGTTCAATCCTTTTTTGAGGGTTTGTGATCCTATTTGTTACAGAGAGTGTGCATTCTTGGGCAAAAGAGATTTCCCTAAGGGCAGGATAACAGCTAAATGAAATGTAAATGCAGGGATGGCATTAAGATATCATACAGCACAATACTATAAATACTTAAAGTCACTCTACATTCTGTGTTCTGATGTACATGTGAGTGAAACTGACCCAAATTTACACTGTACCAATGCAGAATTATGTGATGCTTTAAAAATACCATACATTCCTATACATCGATAATATCCAGAGAGAGAATGTTATTTTGGGTTAGCATTTCTAAACCAAATGGCAAATGGGAACATTTCCTCTGCATCCTCCAAGTCCCGAAATCCAGAAAGTGTTGCCATTTGCTAGTCTTGCTATCTAATGGCACATCCTTGGCCATAGCTTTTGCCTCAGTTTAGGAGATGCTATTAGTTTGTTTGAAAATAGTGGAGAAATGTGACTACTACAGTCGGAGCTAGTCAGGGATCCCCTAAAATCTAATTGAAAATATATTAGCGAGGATACCCACATAAGAGAATAGTGTCTAAAAACTCATTTTCTTGGCTGGTTACACATTTAAATGCACAGACGACGCCCCAGATCTGGACCTAGAGCCTATGTGTTCATTCATGCCTAGCAAGGACAATCAGCAAAACACACTTTCTACAGTTATTTTTGAGAAAACTTCTGCTCCTTCATGTCACAGCTGCTTTTCTCACCTGAGCCTATGCTCAGCAAAAGACCCCAGAATATAACCTTCTTCTGTTGTAAGAAACAACCCTATGTACCACGTACTGCACAACAAATGTTCAAATATCCATGACATTGGCATGTATTATTTACTGCTTTTTTTTCCTGATTAAATTTTCATCTCTAAGACCTTGATTTCATTTTGTTGAATTCATGTTTTTCAAAACCTGCAGTTGTTTTACACAAAGCTACACATAAGTTGTCCTTTTAAAAATCCAGAACGTAAGTAATCTGAAACAGTCCACTTTTCATGATAAAGGCTTTTTTACAATTACTTAACCTCTTCTCCTTATTTACATAAAAGGTTTATATGCCACCATCTAATTTCATGGCAATTTCTACTTTTCTTTTATACAGGAATGAAGTATCAATCTTTCTTTTTTCTTTTTTTCTTTTCTTACTTTAAATTGAATAACAAATCTGTGTTTTTGCAGCATGAAGTGAATATCTGGCTGATTGAAAAGGCTTCAAATTATTCCTTAGAAAATTCTGTATACTTTTTTTTTTTCTTTTTTTTTAAGAAATGTCCCTTTCCCCCAAAATGCTTCCTCCAGATTAAGGTAGTCTTGTTGAAGTGGTTTTGGACAATGATTTACAATAGAGCTGTGTATTGTTTGAAAGAAGGAGGTTTAGAGGGCAGCACTCAGAACAAAACTGCTATGGCTTTTATCAAGTCAATAACACGCTGCAAAAAGCCCTGTGCTACAAAACAGCTCCAGTTCCCTAATGGGAAACCCAGTGGCCTTCAGTCTTGTGCCTTAATGTACCCGATATTTGAACTCCTGTCTCCAGCCCCTAACCATGAAGGTGGTTTAAGCCAACACTTCTTGCCTCGCAGTTGATTAGCGATGAGCAAGCAGGGGCAGCAGAGCCACGGCCAAGCCACGGGAAACCAATCACTCCGAATCATCCGTCCCCAGCCCGGCTAGCTGAGCCTGTAGGAAGGACACCGGGCAGGTGACGTCCTGCGCAGGATTTGCCACCCACTCCTTTCAACATAATCTCCCGTTTCCCTTGTAATCCCCACAGCACCTTATGGCTGGATATAGTAAATCTAGGCCTATTGTGCAAGTAGATCGCAAACTAGTTCATTTCTCCTGCTCACGGAAACCTGAACCCACAGAATGCCCTAAGGGGGGAAGATGGTGGACCTGCAGCACCAACATCCCTTCCCTATCCATCCCTGCCTTCCTCTCAGCTTTTGCACATGGCAGCACTGACTGTCGCTTCAGTACACTTCAGGGTCCTCATCACAGTGGCAGGATAGAAATGACTACAGAGAGGAATTCAGGTGGGAGACAGGATTCCCACCGATCTCCTGAAGGGAATGGAGAAAGGGGGAGTTTTGCTTGCTCTGTGTTATGCCTTCACACAAAACCTGGAGGCAGCCAGCAGCCAGGGAGAAGCAAGCCCGGGGTCTCTGTCCAGCAGCTACCTCTGTCTTTAACTTCCCATCTCTTTCTCCGTGCTTCCGTTTATGAAATTGTAATGACAGTAGTAAAACAAATGCATATAAATAATGGATGGATGAATACATCTTGGGATGAATAAATTATGGGAGTCGTGCTGACTTTCAGGAGTAAGAGTCACTGCGGTTCATACTTGAGAGGGGCTGTCACGGTGGGTTTCTCGTGGACCTGCCAGCCCTGGCACTGTGGTGCTGCAGGGAGCAGCCTGTCTGCACGGCCAGGGCCAGGGCTTTGCTGCTGGAGCACCTGCAGGCAGCGTGGTGTCAGAGGTGTCTCCTGCAGCCAGAACCTCCGAGGCAGCTAGGACTACAGACTGGAAGAAAACACATTTCAAAGGGAAAAAAAACCCACAGTAGTCCAGATTAGGCCAAAGTACCCCTGTGCTTGCTGCTGGCAAATACAGAGAGCTGAGCAAGGCTCCTGAAATCAGTGACTTCCCAGCCTTCCCAGTAGCCCTTCTCTGAACCATATGACCTACCTCAAAAACGGATGGCTTCCCTTTTCCCTATGGGGTTTCCCACTTCTTTCCTTGTAGCTGAAGAAGAAAAATGAAGATTCTCTGCTAATGTAAAATGCCATTGCTGCCTGGGCTTCAGTTTTTCCCAGCAGAGTATCAGATGTTGATACAGCAACACCGAGTAATAGAATCAGATTTATTCCCCATTCAGAGATGGCCAAAACTATTGGAGAGTCTCTAATAAGGGAGTAGAGTTAAGCCCAAGACTCAAAATGCTCTGGACCTCTTCCTTTTGCTTCAAAATAGGAATGAGTCTGAAACAGTTCCTGATTCCTCTTTGTTGGGCCTGGCACCAATAAGCAATAGATCCCTTCCTGCATCCAGGGTTTTGGGAACTGAAATTTCAGCACCTGATATAAAGAGAAGAACTATTGTAACTGTTATACTTTAGCTATGTCCCTAATTTAGGTGCACACGAGCAACTGGCATTTCTCAATGTGCATAATTCCTTGCAGCCTTGATAAAGTTAATTGCTGTTGTGTGAGTTTTGGGGCTTGCTTTCATTTCAGGGTGAAAATTACCTTGGTTTTTATCAAGTATTCCTGTTTGTATCAAAGCTAAGGTTTGTATCAGAAGGTCCCACCACGTGTACCAGGTTTTGGCTGTATTCTGTGCAGACACACTACAGTGCGTGAAGGATGGACACTGCTCTTCCTTACTTCCTTGTACCCTCCCCTGTGCCCAACACACAGTGAAACTTATCTTTAATCTACATACAGGTTATGTAGAAACTGGCCCTCAAGCTCAAGCTGGGTGTATATACTTCCCTGGGTATTTCCATTCCATTTCTTCAATACTGTTTTCATATTCTGGCCATGTTTAATCTTAATATGAATAAGGAATCCCCAAAATGATGTGATTTCTACCAAATTTTGTTAATATAGACATTCAAGTAGAAAGGAAACCCTACTAAGAGCCTGGACTGGATGAAAGGCAACATGTGCTCACACATTATTAGACACTGCAGAATCTGTATGGAGGACAGGGGGACAGAGAGACAGAGACACTTGAATAACATGACAATTGAGAAAACATCCCATTAAATTTACACCTTCTAAAATCTTTCCTAAAATCAACCAATTATGATTGAAAACCAGTGCTTAAAGAAGACATTGTTGTCTCACCTCGGATCTTACTTCATCTCCTCTCTCTATGCCTTTAAACCTAAATGACAAAGTATTATGGAAGAACTAAAGAAACAGACACTGATCAGAACTACAATGGTCTCAGTACCTTGTCCAGGCCCCTGTGATGTCCCCGTGTGCCCACAACTTTTAGTTTCAAACCACTTCTCCTATGTCATCAAATTCAAAACACGAAAGGCAATCTTATTTTTTTCACTCCTTAACAAAAGTCTCTCTGTTCTCTATAGTGTCTTATGAGCTTTGGCATTCAACTCACAGAGATTTACCTCTTGTAAACTCTCCAGTGAAGTAAAGGAGTAATTTTGTCTTGAGAGAAAACCTGATGGATTTTAAACTACTCAGTGTATCCTGAGACACTTGGTTATTTCTCCTGGTACTTCCGTTGACAAAAAGATGCCAGATTTCAAGAAGGCAAAAAGTGATTCCAATTTGCTGGTCTTTTCGGTGACAATTAAGAATGCACCACCACATTGACATTTTAGCTTTAAATCTTCAAAACTCATGACTTTAGTGTCATAGAATCCCTCAACTAAATTATTTTTTTTTTAAGTCCTGTCTTTAGGATTTAAAATTTCCCCAATACAGATTCACGGTGGGTATGACTTCCTTGAGTCCTGTGTGTGTTAATAACAAAATAACAGGTTTTTTAATATTTGTAAATATAATATAATAAAAATAATTTAAAACCCCTTTACCAGATATTCTCTAGTAACTTCAATAGTTTTAAAATATTCAGATAGATTACAATTTGCTGCAGAAATATGTGATAGGCAAACTAGCTCCAAGTTAATCTTCAATGCCTCCATTGAATGACATCATGGATAGCTGGGCTCATCATTTTCTACAGTTTCTAGTTTCTGAAATCCAGAAACACTGCATAAGGCTGAAACATACATTCCTGAGGAGTAGAATTTAGTTTCAGAAAGGGAACAATATAAAATGATTTATATTACAAAATATGTAACTTACTTCTCTGAGAAAGATGCTCCTTAAATTTCTTATTAAGAAGCTGATATAATCTCATGTCTCTTAAAAAAATGAATACAAAGTATATTTCCCGTTAGGATGGCTGTTATTTTTGTGACCTGAAGCATCTGCACTGTTCGATTTTAAATACTGGAAGACTTTCCCTGGGCAGACCAGATGATTCAAGGGCTGGTTAAATTAGAGAAACTGCATGTTTTAACATAGTAATGGTTGATTATGCCTGCTTCACCACCAAAAAAAAAAATGAAATCAATCCTGAATATTTCAAATTCTTCTTGTTTTACTCAAGTGGTTGAGACAGAAGGTAAGTATGAAACTAAAATTTAACAAGAACAGCACTGCCTCTGCTCCCTACACAGCCCAGCAGTGCCCAACTGGAACATCCCCTTTTCTTGTACCGTACATCATTCATTACGTGCTTCCTTTAAGAGCAACCTAGAATTTAAGACAAAAATATGGGATTTTACCCATGTTTGCTGCAGTCTCTGGAGCACAAAAATGCCAAAGAGAAGCCCAGCAGCCTGTTTTCTTCCAACAAAAGCTGATTTGTGCTGGTAGGTCACACATGAGGATTGCTTAATGATTCATCAAAATGTTTTCAAAACAGATGCAAAATTGGCAGCCAAGTATGTGAGTGCTTTTGGATTGGGGTACGGGCAGGTGACCAAAATTATTCATTGTCTGACACTTATCTTCTTCCTCACTTATATATTGATCTCTGCCTGAGCTATTTCTAGCTGAAAGCAGCTGCAGTGTGTGCTTTTGCACCCCACGTCATGGAGGCTGACTTCACTCATGGCCAGATTTTCTGGAGACCACTCAGCCTGAGTGTGCATTTTAGTTAAAGCAGCCATTAATGCAGATGGAGAATGAACTTAGAACCGTATCTGGCACAGCAGAGAGCAGACTCTGTGATAAATGCATCCAGCACTTTAGACACTTTAGATTCCTCAGGGACAGCTGCAACATCTTGGAGTGATCGCTCCGTGGTGGAGCCGTGGATCGTGGGTTAATTGGAAAGTTTGCTAAGGCAGTAGTTGTACAGGGGCTATGAAGAGCAGCACTGCTTCTTTGCACCCTTTTACTTCAGATGCTCTAACCCTCACTTTCCCAAAGTAAGAAAGCACACTGGTATCCAAAAGCTGAAACAAAATCGGTTACAAGTCTTAGGAGTCCTTTATTCTTTTTTCAGATTGATTAAACAGATCGAAAGCCCATCCAATTAAGTGAGAATTAAACAGGAGTTTCTCCTCAGGAAAGAAGGAAAAGACAATAGGACTGAGTTCAATGGTAATTCAAATCACAGGTAAAAACTAAGATGTTTTCCTTAGGGGATTTTCATTATGTATTAAGCAGCCAAACGGTTTAACAAGTTCTGACATGTATGTTAGTGCCAGATACCTGCACAGCTGGCGTGCTTGCCAAACAGGCAGGTGCTTTTCTTGAACTGGGCTCAGTTCGTAAGAAATAAAATAAAAGTATCCTTTCAAGGCTTGAGCTTTTGTGGTGCAAAGGAGCAGCAAATTGTGATGGCCACCTTGTGGAGGGGGTTCTACACTTCTCTTCAGCGAGTGGCATTCCCCTCACTGGAGTTCAGTTCCTGTAAGAGAGCACAGGTTCCTCCAGGCAGTGCAGCACAGCAGTGCTGAATGCTGTTTTCTAGCAAGTCAGAAGCCACAGGGTTTGTTTTGCCTGTTCTGACAATAGTCATCAGCAGCTAAGTGTAAATGCAATCAAATTTGACCAGTATGCAAGAAGAGGAGAGTGTAATCGTGTTTGATTCAGATATAAGTCTTTATTTAGATCCACCTCTACTGCAAAAGTGATTACCTGAGCATGAAACAGCTAATTTTCTGGGCTCTGAATATTACAGAGACTGGAAAATGCACAGCATATTGAAAAAAATTGAATTACAAGACCACACAATAGTAATCCTGTTTTCATCTTAATGTAAAAAAAGTGGTTTAAGGCAAGGGGCACACACCTTAATATCTACTAGACCCTTACTGTGGAGTCTTAGGCTATTACTTGAAGCTGTGAATTCTTTAATGTCTTCTGTGAAGGACAAAAAACCTGAATGTCTGAAGGTATCAAACCCCTTCGTTTCTAGGAAAGATAAATTTATCTGAAGAAGACTGTCATCTTGAATGTGACTGATAACATGTCAAATATGCATGTCACGTTGGCCAAAAGAAATTAAAATCAAAACCCCCTCCCTGACAATGGTTTGCAACAGACTCCTCTCTGCTCTCGTTCCTACAAAGTAAACCAGCATTCTGCTTAGCAAGAAGTGTCTGAATTCTGTAACAAAACTGTTGTACCATTTAATGGATTATCCCTCTCATAACAATGCTTCTCTCTTGCAGACATTGTTCTAGAAACAAGTGTTTGCATCAGGGGTAGCTCAAATATCTACGTATTGTACCTGCATATCCCCACTGGATTCTTTTTCCCCATTGGTTTGGTGCATACAACAACCGCTCAGGAGAAAACCTTAGGTGAGAGGTGAATAGAGGGTCAGTACAGAGCTTTGTGTTTGCAAAACCAGGCAGTTCCTCACAAGAGTGTGATCAGGGAGGGGGACCAAACCCACCACAGGCAGCAGAGAAGCCCTGGGAAGGTGCCTGCCTGTGCACCAGGTTTCACTCGTGGGGAAAGCTCGTTCCGTGTCTCTGACTCCTGAAGCTGTGCATGTGTAAAAGAACAAGGTTTTAATTGTAATCTATCACAGCTGTCAAAACATCTGGCCAGTTAAATCTGGGACTCCCACTGTGCATCATAGGAACTTTATGTAGCTCTTTCTTATTGAAGTGTCTAAAAATATAATGAAGACTCTGGTCTGCTCCATCCCCTCTGGGCTCCTGCAAAGAACCGACGCTGAAAAACGGATCAGCTTCTCTAAACAAGGTCTCACCACTTCTCCAGGTCTCCCCGTGGGCAGCCCTCGGGAGGCACAGGGTGCCACAGCTTACCTACAGCACAACATCTGTACCATGGGCAGGGAAAACAGGGTGGGCTGTGCTGCACCCCAGGAAAACCTCACTGGCATCACACAGGAGCAGAGCTATTTCTGGTTTAGAGCTGAAACTACTACTGGAAGGGCAGTAAGAAGGATGGTCAGTAAGAAAAAATACCACTGCCTAGTCTTCTAGATTCATTTTGTTGCATCATTGGCTTTGGTAGTTATATAAAAATATAACTATTATAGTAATTATTATAGTTCTCATTTTGCAATAATTATATTTTATGATAATTTTATTGGGGTCTTTTGTTTTCATTGGAGAAAGTGTGTTTCTGTAAACGTCCTTGATTGGTCATTTTGTGTTCAGTCCTTTTAAAAAAGTGATAAAGCCACTCAAATAGGGTTTCTATTTATAGTTTCAGCTGCCTTCTATCTAAGGTAATACATTAATAATGACTTTGAGTGGGAAAATATATAATATATATACATATTCATATATAAATCATTTCAGCAACCATATAACTCTATTCTTACTTTTCACTACTCTACTCGTAAAAATGAAGCTGAAAATTTATTACAAGAACCATATGAAAGCAATAAAATAAAATTATCATAAAACTAATTTTTATAGAAAATAGGAGTGTAAAATCACTTTGTGTGAGGCTTCTCTACTGCCAAACAATTTATCATTTAAGAAAAAACAACTTTCTGCTGTGTTTAAGCATCTAATGTGTTCAATTTCTTGCGACCCATGCAGGAATGGCAATAGGTTTTATTATTTTCAATTCAAAAAGCTTTACTCATCGCTGGCCATGCTGGCACAATCTGTCAGTGCCAGTGGTTGAGTAATTTGTTGGTTCTGGTAAGTTTGCAAGAGTTATCTCTTTCCTTTTATATTCTGCAGTTTCAGGCTTTTTGCATACACCTTCCTTTAGCTGAAAAAATCTCAATTTTCTAATACCCCAGGATGACTTCGCTGGCCAGACTTTTGGGATACACTCAAACCTAATGCTTAAACCCCACAATTTAGGAAAGTAAAAACAAATTTAATGCTACACTGCTTTGCAGAGACTTTCAGTTAAGTCCACTGAGTTAATATTTCAGATGTTTCCCTTTAAGAAGCAACTTGGAGTTCACAGTGTTCACAACACGTTCTGTGTGACCTAGGCTCCTTTTACTCACACTTTATTGTCCTCGATTTATAGCATTATTTGATTTACAGTACAGGGAAGATCTATGAGCATCTCTGGACAGTAAATTCAAATTAGATCAGCCACGTTATTCCAGTTTATTTCTCCTGTTTTATTACAGGATACTAAACAATGCAAACATTCTTACCTAGCACCCCTATGCCTTATCCTACAACTCTAGTCCTAAAAGTATGTTTGTTATCCAAAGTGGAGTTCTTCCCTAGCCATGTGCATAAGCTCCATGAAACACAGTGTTGCATTGTCAGAGGACACTACACCCTTCTGAGTCATTTTTATGCAATATAGTCGAAGGCAATTTTTTCTGTCCAAGCTCTACTCTTGTAATAGCATGCGTTGTTATTTTAAAAACGCATATAAGTATTCATCTTGGCAGGCTAATAAAGTGCAGAGCTAAACCCTCTAGAATTTTTTAATATCACAGTATTTAGTGGAGCAAATTCTGTTCATTACTGAGCTAATTGTACATTATTCTCTCCAGTTAGCGATAAACAGCACTGCAGACCACCCGTTGTACATTTCCTTTCCTTTTTAAAGTTGCCGTCTGTGACAAAGTAGAAGGAAGGACTCACCACTTTTAACTTGAATTTAGTAGCCTTGGACTGTTGTCAAACAGTTACTGGGATAGGGAGAGGACAAGCGAGCACAGGAGGAAATGAAGCAAAAGGAACTAGAGGTGCAAAACCTTTTGCTTCTCATCAAAAAGAAGTAACTGTTGTTCACATGAGAGCGTACTGCTTTAAGGATATGAATATCAGTCCCAAGAAAATTGTAAAAATATCAGGCTAGAGCATACCTTCTCTGAAGCTCAACATTTACAGAATGTGTTTGCTCCCTTTGCTAATTTTCGTAGCTCTTGGCTGTCTTCCCAGGCAGTAGTTTCTCAGGGTAGTGTGCTGTGATCTAAGTGCTAGGCTGGGTTGTAAGCTAACTTTAAATGCAGAGTAAAAAACACTGCTTTAAAGTCAGCGTTTCCTACCTATTAAGTGTACTGTTTCTCCTAAACAATTTGTGAATTTGCTCACAGCAGTCGCCCTGTTTCCCTGTGCAATTACTCTGTTACTGCTCTAACACACCCATCCGCAGTGCTGAGACCCTTCCCTCCTCACCAAACTCCCTGTTGGTGTCTCGGGACATTTTGCTTCATTAAGGACTGTTGGTTCAAAACCTTCACAATCAGTTTTTCATTCCTCCTGAATCATCGTGTCTGATAACCTGAACAGAATTTCCTCCAGACTCTCTCAGGAGAGTTTAAGCAAGTGCCTACTTGTCTTTTTTTTGTTTTGTTTTGTTTTTTTTTTTCATAGAAGTAGTCCTAATAATGTTAGTGACCTGGTTACACCACAGTAAATCTGGACTTATTCCATTGCCTTTGAAGGAGCTAATCTGCATTTACCCCTGTATTACTGAGCTGAAATCCAGCTCAGTGGGACTACTTGTGTGGAAGATTTGGTCCTTGTAAAATCTCATAACGTTGTTTAACAGCTACCGCATAAAGAGGAATGTAAACATAATCCTGAGCTGAAATCTAAGCAACTGATGATATTTTTTAGCATCATGCCACAGAGCAGGAAAAGGATTTCCTGATAGTAGCTGGGTCAGCTATCAAAATGATAGTTAAAGCTTTGGTTTCACACACTAATCAAGCTGTATTAGCATTAACGACTGCTAGTCTTTTCTCTTTCCCCATTCCCCCAGGTCTAGTGTATTGATGGAGCAAAAAGAGATAATGAATTGGACTGTCTGGTATAAACAAAACAAACAACAGATGCCTCTGAAAAGATTTTAAAGGGGACATTGCTTCACCTTCCTCAACGGAGAGAGCACAGCTCCAAAAAACAGATCAAAGGATTTGGCGGAAGGTTCAAAGGGAAAAGATGATGATTTTCTCCATTTAGTTATTTGCCTTTTAATCCTTTCTTCTTTCTTTATGCTGCCATCTCTCTTTTCTCCCTATCAGTGAGTTTGTTCTGGAAAAATGTCCTTCTGTTGAGGTCTTAACTGAAGGACAAAACCTGACAAGGCAGAGGTCAAAACTCAATCAGCTCTCCTCCTATGAGATCTTTTGTCTGAAATGAAAAATATTATTTTCCTGGTATTTGAGAGTCTAACTGTTGTCTCTCCCAGCAGTTTCTGGGGCACTTGTATTTTAGATGCTTGTCAAAACCTGCTTCTCTCTCCTGCAAGCGGGAGCATGGCAGTTCCTAAGCCTTGCAGATGGGGACATAGCTTCAATTTAACCCACAAAACTTCGGGTAGGTAGGAGAGCTCCTAAATCACTGCTGTGGTGAGCTCACAGTAGCAGCTTTTACAGGCACAGGGAACTAATGACAGCACAACCTGGGAATGGCAATTAGAGGTCTAAGAAAAGAAATATGAGGCAGTAGTAAATATAGGTAAAAAATGGATATAGGACCAGAACCCCTTAACCAGACTGACATGTCTGCCTGTAAGAAACAAATCAGGTATTCAAAGCAGCCCTTAAGAGAACAGCCAAAAACTTAGAATATACTGAGAAGGGCAGAGGATGATAAACTATTTTGGTCTTGGAAAGCAGACTCCTCTTTATTTCAATGCCTGTCAGACTTCTCCGTTCACAGAATACTGAAAGCAAAACACAAGGTTTCAACTCCTTGATCAGAAACTACAGGTGTTAGAATGTGTGAGAGGAGATTAAATTGCCACAAAGCAGCAAGAGAAAGCTTTTTCAATCTGTTTCTTTTTTCTCATTTTTTTGTCTTCTTTTTTTCAAATTTTTAATCCATGTAATATTACGATGTAAACAAAAGCATAACTATTCCAATGCATGTTTAGGCCAGTCCCAGCCCAACCACCCCTATTTCCAGCTGCTGGGAGGCAGCCCAGTTCCATCCTAGAAGCCATAGATCCACATTAACGTGGCAGGCCCAGGCTGGGGGGCTGGTCTGTGGGACAAGATATTGGTCACCGTCTTCCCACAACTGCTGCCTCGGTGCTCTCTTTGGTTTGCTGGTTTTCCTGAAGTAGTTGATTTCCCTCAATTGAAAGGTGACTTCTACCTCAGACACACTGTGGTAATGTTTCCTTTTGAGTCAAATCTTTATTGAGCTACGGCTGTGAAAATTAAAGGAAAGCAACACCAAAGGGGAAGCAGACAAAATGCCACAGCCTGTACTACTTTTAGAAAGCAAGAAGCACATCCATTTGCACTAATGCTAAACAGGTGCAGAGCAAATACAGAAAGCTATTAAATCTAAATGGTATCTTTTCAAATACCCTCTTTACACTATCAATAAAAAGACTCAAGCAATGGAGACCTGGATCTTTCTTCTCCACACAGACTACAGTGAATGAAATGGTCTCCACTTACCTAAGCTCCCCCATAAGACTCCAGCTAATAAAAGCCCTCACCATTCTGCATTTGTATTTATTCTTTTCATGTTCCCTAAAATCCTACAATTTATGGAAGAGGAGCCTGCTACTTGGCACGCATCTCCCCCTGCCATGTGCTACACACAAGCCTGTTTCAGTAATTAATATAAAGAGGAGAAGATCCCTTCTGTTTAATGGCTGTTTGACTCCAGATTTGCTGTGTAAAACATCAGCCCACCAGAGAAAGTGAAATGTAGCCACAAACAGGCTGGCCCTCACTGAATCCCGAGCAATTTTTCTCTACAGTTACTTTCTAAAGAGCAATAAGCTGTTCAAGTGAAAGTCTGTTTATTTAACAGGGGGAAGGAAAGCATTTATCTACCATTGCCAAAAAACAAAGATTTGAGAACAAGACTGAAGTATACAAAGATGATAAATATACACATGATCTTGACAGCCTACTATTTATTGTCCCTCCTAAAATTAATGGCTGAGAATGTGATTATGTTCTAGGTACATGAGCAGTTGCAGGAGGAGAAGTATTGTTGTCCATGAGCTATTAAAAAAAAAGAATTTTTATGTTTCACAGAAGAAGAAACTACTCTTGACTTATGTACCAGCTGAGGAGAGGGGAGTGAGTCAGCACATTGGAGGAATGGACCTCCACTCCCCGACATTCTGTGCTTGAGGATGATGGGTGCAAGGTTGGAAGTAAGCAAAAGCTCCTAATTTCTTGCCTCTGTGCAAGGAAGGCAGACCCATGGCCCACTCAGGAGCTATTACTAACAAAAACACCTCTGTAAAAGAGCAGAATATTCAGTCAATCTATGCTTCAGCATAATATGGAAATTACTGTAGTAGAGAAAATTTTAAGTAAAATTATGAACCATAGTTAGAATTTTTGGAGACAGAAAAAAAAAGGGTGCTCAAAACCCAATCCTTACTATTTACATCCCAAGAAGCCAGAATTAGTTTCCTTCCCTGTAGGCAGTTTAAGTGGAAAGGGCAAGGATTCCATAAACATTGTGACTGAACTGCCCTTTAACATCTCAGAGACAGTGACTGAGCATAAAGACACTTTGGAAGAAGTGTCTAGGGGAAGTGCACATTGTCACAGCCTCTGCAGAATATCTTCCCTGAATAAAGGAATTCAGCCTCAAAGCCTGCTACCAGCATCTTTTATTAACTTTGGTGAATGACTGCATACAATGTGAAGCAGAAAAAAATGGGCAATAGGAAAAAAGCATGGAAATACATATATGCTGGCACTTTTGCCTACTGACACATTTGGGCACTATGGCCCCGATCGTCAGTGCCTGAATGTAGTTTCCCACTGTTTTATTCTTCCTTCTCAGGCCAGCCATGTCACACTTTGATGAGTCATCTTTTAGAGCAGTTTTCAGACTGTCCTAGCACGAAGCTGAAATCAAGAGCGTCACCAGAAACAAGGACAGGCATGCCCTGGTACGTCTTATCTGTGCCATGCTGAACTCAGCTGCACTCCTGGAGTCCTAGAAGTGGCAGTGAAGCTATGTTCCCTGTCCCAAACCATGGCGAAGTCATCTCCTATACAGCTCTTGAAACCACTTGTGCCCATGATGTGGGCTCTAGCATGGAAATGTGATCATTTTACAGCTTAATTTCAATAAGCGACCTAATGTGATTGCCTTTTCACTCAATGTCATCTCATTTAAAAGTTAGGCAGCGTCACACTCGCAGCATTGGCAGGACCAGCTGGAAAGGACAAGCTGTGCAGTAAAGGACATGGGTGCAAGAGCTCGTGTGGCACTGCACCCATGGCAGGCTTGTGGCACTGTGGTGGCAGGGGGGGCCACTGTGCTACAACCAGCCCTGGTGTCCAAGGTTGGGGGCACATACTGGTGGAGGGAAGAGGGACAAAGTGGAGCTGGCAGCTGGGAAAGCTCAATTGCTTCAGCTCTCCCATAAGAAATGACTAACACTTGAAATATTTTAGTTTGTTGTTGGGGGAAGGAAGGCACATCCTAACAACCAGGGAGCAGAGTACCCACTGCATGGGGAAATGGGTGTCTGACATAAGCCTGTGTTTTTCAAGGAGGACCAAAAAGCATCTTTGATTTTAGGAGCTCATTACCTGCTTATTCAGAAATACTTTGATACAATTATATGTTTTTCGAAGTTGTCAGATTATAAATGAATAAACTGCTACAAGGTGGGTAATGCAAGCCTGACCCAAGCTGATCTGAGCTGTATCACAACCCGCTTGTGGACACCCTTCCTGAACTGTATCATCCAGTGTCATATGTCAGAGGCCTCCTCTGAAAGTGCCACATCAAATTCTGACATGTTCTTCATCCACTTTTTTCATGGAAGGCCTTCACACCAGCTGGAGAGGCAGGTCATGCCTACTTCTGCATTTAAAAAAAAAGTACATGTGAGTAACCATTCAGGCAATGCTCTCAGCCAGGCCATTGTCCCCCAAAAGGGAATCCTGCCTTGTCAGTTTAACCTGCACCTTTGCACGGTGAGAAAGAGCAGCAACTAGAAACAGCCATGGGAGTGCTCTTTCTGATGTAATTAGAACAGGAAAGAGACCCTTAGGCTATTGATTGGATTTAGACTAATGACCAAACCCAACTTCCCACCAGATTCAATCAGATGAAGATGGTGGTGTCTCAAATCCTCATGCATTTGGCTCTCCAGGCCCAGAGGATTTTTGATCCACCTACCAGATAAGAAGCCAATAGATTCAAAATCAGAGCTTCCTCTGCCTTCCTATTTAGTATACCTGTTAGTGTACAAACTCTAAAACCTTGACTATCAAAGAAGAATATCAATGTCGTTCTGCATGGAACAAAGGGAGAGGGAGAAGGAAAAAACACATTTTACAGACGCCTATCTATGTTTAAAGGGCTCTTTTTAAATTTACACTTTGTGATTACTGTGACCTCTATAATAACTTACATTCCAATTCTTCAAATTTCAGCATGAATGAGACACCTCAAAGAAAACTGAGCTTTCAGGAAGTGATTCAGAAATTGGTATTACGACTTGTATCTGTTGAGACTTGTTCTTTCAGCTATATGTTTGTTTTTGCAATTTAGCATATAAATGCCTGCTAAGTACCATCTCACTTTACCAACATGATTGGAAAACACAAGGGAAGCGAGAGGGGAGGGTTCATAGCGCTGCATCTCTAAACAGTAACAGGAAAGATCATTTTTCACCTGAAGCTTTCTGGAGTGTGTGTACTGCCCAGTTCAGAAGACATGACCCAGATTGAATGCCCTTGCATTCAAATAGCAAACTTCCACATTTCTAGAAAGTATTTTTAGAATATTTCCTTCTTCCTCTTGCTGTTTAAAATCCTTTTCAAACCTCCTGGTTCTCTGGTTATGTTAGATGTCAGCCAGCCTCACTAGAATTCTTGACATGTTTCTCTAAAATGACCTTTATCTTACACTGAACAAAAAGCTTCAGAGAGTAAATATAAGGTCTTCCTTACCATTTCCATGTTTATCTTGCTGCAGGCTGCATCTGATCAAAAAACTGACACCACCCCCATTTCACAGGATTTTTTCTTATTTAGGAAAAAGGCAAATAAAACAGCACAGCAGAATCAAGTCATAACAGATACTGATTGCACAGTGTCTCTCCCAGTCAGTAATGAATCACTTCCTCGGTGCTGTGAGAAAGGGGCATCGAGTTGCTGAAGGTGCAAAAGAAACCAACTAAGGGACATGTTGAAATTGCTGTACTCGCTGGAGAGGACACCAAAAAACCCCAAAAGATACAGGAATTATTATGGCTAGTAGTTGCTTTTCTTTTTTGCCATACAGAGTCTAGGCCATTTTGGAAGTTACAAATTAAAGCTAGAATAACCGAGGGCAAATCATTCCAGAAGGTCATCCCACACAACCTGCGGACTGGTGACCTCGGGAACCCTGCAGAGCCACGCACGAGGGCTTTATTTTCACCCTGGTTCACTCCCTGTGACTCTCTCAGTGTGCGGGTGCTCACAGCAAAGCTCTTCCAGGTCACAAGGCTTGGGCTCACGCCCCACAAATTGCTCTCGCTGGCCCTGTAGGGTCAGACCGTAACCGAAGGAAAACATCTGTCCCGACGTCTTGAACCGACCGCTATTCCTTATTTTGGAGCTGTGCTCCGAGGTGTGAGCAGCCCAGCGCAGGTGCCCCGGTGGGGCGGTGGCCGCAGGGCTGTTCCCTCTGCAGGCTCAGCTGGTTGTGACGCTCTTCACCTCTGCCCTGCACAGTCGTGAGCTGCTGGGTCCCGCAGTGGTTCGCGCAGGGAGCGGCTCCGGCGCGGTGGAAGATGAAGTGTGCCACAACTTGCACGCCAGTTCTGCAAGGGCCCGCTCTTGCATCGGCTAAAGTGATGACTCCTTCTCCACGCGCAGCAGCAGGATGGGGATTCGGCTCCGGGTTTGCGACTTTTGGGCGCCTCATGCTGAAATAGGGCACACGCAGACAGTGTTGTCATCTTTTATTAATCACAGGTAGCGTAATTCTGGTCACTGCCATAGGCTGTTTCGTCGCTATATATAATCTTGCAACTTTCACACAATTTTTGCAAAGCAAAATGAGAATGGGGAACTAATCCCCTTCAAAATGTCTTATGGCTTTGAGGAAGAGAGCTTTATCTACGTGTCTAGGGGCTAATTGTTCAAGTCCCAGCTGTTCTGCCAACTGTGGTTAATATTTCTCTGCCCTTCACAACCCAAGACATTACATCCAATTGCACAGTAACTGTTATTCCCCAGTTCTGCCGAAAAAGGAAGTCTAAAGTGGTTAGGACAGCATTGAAACCACGATTCACAGGCCAGTATGGACTCTCTCACAGACTGGGAATTCAAATCAGATGCTTCCAGAATAATTTGCTTCCTATATATCAAATTAAAGTACGACTTTAAAATTTGTGTTGATACATCTTTTATTGCTGTACATTTTTTACTTGGATTAAAAGCATCCAGCTCTTTAAGGATGAGCTGTGGCAGCCTCCACGCTTCATGGGACTGCGATGCTTAGGCTGCAGTACATGCTTCAGTGGTGCACCACCTCAAACCAGTACACAGACTGGGGTGCTCACTGGTGCTGCTGACAAGGGTGGCAGCTGACAAAAACGAGGGAATAACACTAAGGCCCCTTTGTCCTGGGAAGCTTCACTTGTACTCCCAGAAACAAGGTGATTGGGTCTGTGCAAAATCCAGAAAGATAAGGACTTAATATAATAAGCCTCTTCCCAGAACACAAAGTGTGGCAAATTAATGATACAGCCTGTCACCTCTTGATACCAAATGAAATCCTGGCCAGCTCAAGCAGGGATTAAAATTTATTCCCAGCTAATTGATGTTTGGAGTCCCCACACTAGATTAATTAGCCTCAGCTCCAGCTTCTGCTTCATGTATTTGCCTGCATAGCTTTGAGGTAGTTTTTTTAGGTCAGACACAAACTCTCACTGTGGGTTTGTGCAGTGCCAAGCACGAGAGAATGCAGAGCCCCCCACCCCGAAAACTCCTGGTAGTAAATCTACCATGGGGGCTGCAACCAATTTGGTCTGAATTTGGAGACAATGGCAAATTTATTATAATTTTACCCCGCAGGGCCAGGCTTGTGGGAGTGCACAGAGCGGCAGAGAAAATAAAATATAGGGATTATTATCATTTAATGTTGTGGGCTTTGGTCTAATTTTCTGACAGTCAGCATTTTGCTGGTGGTGGTGGTGGTGTAAAATAGTGAGTTGCCATGATCAAGCTTTGTCCCAAAGCACAACAAAACCAAATGTAATCACAACTGATTGAAACTAAAGAGAAGGAAATAAATTTTAAGAGGCATCCCAGAGAATTTCAGTAGCTGTCATGCCTACCCATTTCCATATTTCTTCTTTCTAAAGGACTGGTGACTGGAAAATCAAATGGTCTAATTCCAAGCTGGGAGAAAAAGGCCAATTACTGTGATTTTTTTGAATTGATCAAAATTTTTGTAACACAAGTTCACAGTCAAAACACGGCAATAAATTATAAATGTTTACATTCTGTTAATTTATGCAGAGACATTTTAAATAAGAGCAAAACCCAAGGCACTGCATTCTGCAGCTGTTCAACAAGACATTTAGATGTTTTCCAAAAAAATTCTCCTCACTTTTAAATTAAGTTTCTTCAGAGTAGAAGATATAATGGGGACAGGAGAAGAACTACCAGAGAGAAATTTTTGTTCTTCACAAAAACCATTTCAATAAAACATTTTTTCATTAGCTTTGAGTATACGTGCTTCTTTAAAATCATCAGGAGAAAAGGATGGAAGTCCGAAGGACTGCATGATATTAGAATAAAATTCCAGTCGAAGAAGTACAACAGGCAATTCTTTCTGATTTAGTTGGTACCACTTTTCCCTTTGGGGGACTGTTTACCCCCAACCAAAACAACCCTGTCTCAGTTTACGAGAAATTCAAGACAAGCTGCTATAACAAACTGCCAATTGCAATTCAGTCGGGATTTCATCCTTCTCCAAAAAACAGCCATCATAAAATTTTTACATTAGAAAATACATCCTGTTACTGTACTTTAGGGTTTCATATTATTCCAGCTATTTCTTCCATTACCAGCCCTCAGTCTGCCAATTCTGTCTCAGCAGCCTGGAAGCGAAGTCTCTCTCGGAACATCTCTGTGTTGTACTCAAAGTGTTTCCAGAGCAATAATTATGTTGTTCTGGGCCCTGTATGGAATGTGTGAAGTGTTTCTCCCTGCACAATCCCACCTTATGGCTATTCTGCATACCTGTTCCTGCCCTCCCTTTAACATGGTAGAGGGAGACAGATACAACGAAACTGGTACCACCTGTAGCCACCCTTCCATGGCCTCAGAAGGTCCCTCTGTTCAGAGACACACTTTACTGGTGCCTTCAGAGCCATGCTTTGTATTCACAAGCATTCTGTGTACCCAGTAACGTTTCCTAAGTGAATGTTAACAACTTTATCTCGTTTCCAACTCAAAAAGATGGGGCTGTAGGCACACATCTGTACCATCTGTGTGGTAATCCTGCAGGCATCACACAAAGGTGGTCACAGCAGCAGCAGCTGGCTTTGTAAAGGAGGGTTGCCAGGGAAATATTCAGCAGGGTTTTCGTTGTCTGAATTGGAAGCAGGAAAATGTGACCGTAGGCAACTGCAGATAAGCTGGATTGTATGGGTCATGGATTAAGAATTACTGGTAGAGTCCAAAAATAAATTTGATATCCAGTAATACTCAGAAGTTTACAAACTGCCTCATAAAACTTTCATTTTTAGAGTCACTGTCTTCACTACACTCAAAAACATAAGACGGACGAGAAGAAAGAGTGAGTTTTTGCTGCAGTCTCTCATTCCTTGAAATCCGTGGAGCGAAGTGCAAACGTTTCTTTCTGCACCCTTCTGAGAAGGTCAGGAAAGGGAGAAAGGGGTATTTGCAGGGAGATTTCCTTCTCGCTCCAGTACCGGCTTTTCTAACAGCTAATGCATAATACAAAGTTTATCCTGACAAGTCATTTGAATATCGCTCTCCGAAAGCATGAAGTGCTGCAGTTCAACCCACAGCACTGATAACATTGCTGTGTGCACTGGAGCCAATTCCCAGCCGCCAGAAGCTCTTCCAGGAGGTGCTCCTTCGGAGTATTTGTAAACACCTACACACACCACTGAAGAGGATTACAGAGATTTATGAAAGGGGGAAAAAATGCCTACAAACCCGAGCATTTTCTTATTAGATATGGTGGGTTTTTTTCTTTCTGGAGTTTTCATTTCTGGATAGCAGAAACAGAAATATGGTAAACAAGCTCTCTTGATTAAATGACTTGCACTTGCTGGCAGATAAACTCAGCTTATTTTATCCGACTGTTCTGTCGCCTATTCCGATTAGTACAGCTATGTTCCATAGGATTTAAGGAAATTTCAGTGTATTTCCTTATTCTGGATTTTTGTACTTCACGTTTTGCTGATAAAACAGCAACATGGGACGTTGATTAATAAGTATGGTGTAACTCTCAGATGCATTTATTAAATCACTCTTCTACCACAGTCTTTCAGCAGACATACAAATAGAAAGAACAAGGGAAACAAAACATTTGTAATAAAATAATCCAAATTACTGTAATTTAAAATGTTTACACAATACTAATATGGTGTTTGATCATGAGAGATAAAAAAAAATAAATAACCCTTACTATTCTTTAAGGAGAAAAAACCCCTATATTTAAAAATAAAATTCTGTACAACTTTCCACTCCTATCTTGTGTTCTTCTACCTGGGAAACTCGCTGTCTTAAAGCATCACCCCAGGGCTCACAAGTAGGAACCATTTCAAATGACACACAGAGAGTTAAATACATAAGCACTCAGCTACTCCATTGCATAAAGGAGGCCCTCAAGACAGATTCAACATGGCAATTATCCACGAGAGCCTCTGGAACATGTGCAGATCCAGCTGATTTCGATCTGAACCTGGCTTACCGGCTAAAAAAGATGTGTATCAGATGTGCTAGTTTATGAATTAAAAATATTTCTCATTCTCTACCTCTCCTTCTCTCCTGCCACCTGCATTACAGACCCTTTGGCAGGATTATGAAACTTTAGCTATGTTATCTTCTTCCTATGCACCTTGACCAGTACAGGGGTTTTGAAGGCCAAACTTCCTCGCATGGAAAGCTGATAAAACTGGGAGAAAGAGGTGCACTGCATTTTTCTCTGCTGAGATTCAAATAACGTGTCCTTTGCAGTGTTAGAAACAAATGATGACATAAGGAGCACTAGATTTGATTTCCTTTTAATGGAAGATACACCACCATCAATGTATTTATAAAAATGCATACACTTCCCTCTGATTTTACTCAGCACTCACTTGCGGGGATATGCTAAAGGAAATTCTTTTTTTTTTTCTAACAGATATAGAAAACCAACATCTTTGGTGTGTTATAACCAAGAACCATAGAAAAACATCACTCTTTCCCACCCTAAAAATATGTCTACTTTGCCAATGTTAAATAATTTGTGGCTTGCTTCTCTGAAAACGCGATTACAAAAATAGCTCCTAATTCAGCAACAAATCCACACCTGAAGTGTGACCAGAGTCACGTCTGCTGAACTTTAGTGATAAAAGCAAGTTTTCTTCACGTCAGACTCTGGAGCTGTAACAGGTAAGAGCGTGCGCTCTGGAATCCAAGGACAGAAGTCTGAGCTATTGTTAAATGAAATACTGAAGAGCAGCACCTGGAGGGAGCCAAGATCCCTGTTCCTGGTTCATGGCAGTGGCAGTGCAGGGGCTCAGCAGTGTGGGGTGTCACTCTCCGAAACTTTGCGGCTCTGGCTGTCATTTGTTATCAAGCAGAGACTGATGCAGTTGAGACTGTTAATGAGGTATAAAGGCTACTTCTCCACACAGTCTCAGGATCAAACTATGCTTATTTACCTCTGATTTTATGTGTTACTTTTCTCTGTGCCAGCTGTTAATCAAACACAGCCGCTCCTGTATGGGCACAGAGGGGAACAAGAGCTCCAGGGCTATATATGCAGGCATTTTAGTAGCTTCTAAAAAAAGTATGTAAGAACTTCACTTAACAAGCTAACAATTACAGCAGAGGACTGCAGGGCCTTCCTAAAATTATCTAAAGCAGCAAGGGAGGAGGGAACCCTCTTTAGCAAGAGGGAACTCTGGAGGGAGTAGCAGCTCTTCATTTAACAGCTTCTTATCCTCTGAAATTCCCTTACTTAACAGACTGAAGAAGAATGAAGGAAGTTACAGAGCTACAGGCAGCCCTCCCACCCCTAAACCCTAATCCCTTTATTCCCCTGTCAGTTGGTTAGTCAGGTGAGACAAAATGTTTGCCAGGATGTGTAAAATCTGAGTCCACCTATACTCAGCAGAACTCTCACTGTCTTTGATGGGCCCTGGGCTAAGTTTTGACCACAAATATGAGTATCTTGTCTTAGGATGATCAGAAGCCAACCATACAACTTGGAAAACGTAATAATCAGGACAGCTCTTGACTTGGTCTTGAGCCACCATGAGTTGGCCACCAATACCCTTACTCAAACAAAAATGTAACCTCAGTTCCTCTGCAAAATCATGGAAATAAATGTTCTTGCACGACACACATGTCCAGGCCAGCCCGGCCCAGGTGGAAGCACTGGGTGGGGGATTGCCCTGGAGAATCCTCTATATCCCACAGGAAGGACAACAGGACAGTGATCTGGATGAGCATACACCTTCCTTTCAGAAACCTTTCTGCTGGTAATGGAAACAGGGCATCACCCTGAGGAGGGGAAAAGACAGCTCAGTTTCACTGCCTCTACAGAGATGGTGCTATTTACTGGTTTAGCCACTAAACTGTAAACACAGAATCATAAACATAAATATCTGCTGGAAATACTACACAGGAGTTTCATTTTAGTAACTGTTGTTTGGCTGTGTTCAATTAAGTAGATTAAAATGACTTCTCTGTAGTCATTTCCCACTGCTTTCAAGGCCATCATCCCTCGCTCAGGATCAGGGAAGGAGTAACTGCATTGATGGCAATGCTTTCACAGTTCGTGTGGCACAGAGAGTTTTCATACAAGGAAGAAAGGAATTATACATGAATAAGATAGGGAAGGCCCAAGGGAAAGGAAAGAGGAAAGTGATTTAGCACAGCATTTCAAATGTTTTAATAAGTCATAAATTTACACTGAAATGTCACTTTAGTGAGTTTCCCTGAATGACAATGTATTCTTTGTCTGATGTGTATGTGAAAGGCTGGAATGTGCTGCTATGTTTGCACAGCATTTCTAAGGAAAAATACTGATTGGAGCACAAATAATTTCAATTTTTACTATTACAGCTGCTTTCAGATAGTCTCTCTTAGATCAGCATATTGTAGAAAGAAAAATTAAATGGTACAAATGTACACTATAAGGCAGAGATCTCATTCAGAGTCCCTAAAAATGTGAAATCTAGAAAAACCTGGGCTGTTATTATTTTGAAAATGGAACAACTTTATGCTCTACTGATTTTTTAATGCAGCAGATCTTGGAGAGAAGATGTAAGTTGATGCCATGCAGAGATGCAAGAAAATATTTTTTGAAGTGGAAGAATCAGATAAATCATGAATCACCAGTGTCACTGCGAAATCTGTGCATGTTCTCCTTGCTATTTTTAGATCACTGACCACCATCCTCCCATCCTTGCCCAAGGATTTTAAACACTGCTTTCAAAGACTCATAAACAAACGCAACAATCAAACATGAGAAATCAGCATAATCACCACAGTACCTTCTGACTTTCTTTTCTGCTCTGAGCTGCAGTTTTCCATTTAAAGCGCTATTCCATCCCAAAATTTAGAGCTTTAAGCCAAAAACGATTTGCAGATTCAGTTACAAAACAAGTGATTGATGGATGGATGTAAAAATCAATAGCAATGGATATAAGTCATCAGGGATAAGCCGACTATCAGAGACACTGAGAACTCCATCTCGTTTTTGCTTCCACAGAAAAGATTGAACCATGCCAAAAGCAGATACTGTAGTTAGTGCATTTGATGTTGTTTTACAGATAACTCTCTTTGGAAGATAGATTCTAAACAGTCTATGCATATTCCAGCTACATTTCAAAATTGTATTCTTATAGATTTAGATCTTAACAGTGCTAAATTCAACAAGATTCAAAAAAATGCATGCTAAGAGGAGCAAATACTTTTAAAAAAACCCTTCTTTTTTGAAATGTGCTGCCATTGTACTACCGTAATCATTGTGGATCTGAGTCATCTGGACATAGCATAATTTTCTTGAACTTTCTCCAATAACCCGAGACAGAATAAAAATCTAAGTAAACTGTTTACAGCAGACAGCAAAACTAGTGTTGTCTTTTCACTTTTCTCCTTCCAATTTCTGCTTTCTCACCCCAACCCATCAGATATTTTATAACCACCGAATCATAATGATGTAGGTTAGAAGGGACCTCTGGAGGTCATTTGGTCCATTGCACCATCACCAGCTTCTAAGTGAGATCCAGCTTCAAAACTAGACCAAATTACTGAGGGTCATGGCCCCTCCAGTGCTGAATATCTCTAAGGACAGAGATTCTACAACCTTCCTGGGCAGCCTAATTCAATGATTGTCCAACCTCATTTTTTTTTCCTAGAATCTATCTGTAATTATCCTTGCTGTAAGTTGGGCCTTCCTTGAGCCCACACACTCTTTTGGTTCCTTTTAGGAGTGATTCAGGCAAAATCTGGGTACAACACAGGAACTTCTGTTGCTTTGGACAACTGTGGCATTGAAATAGTCCTTGCTAATTGCATTCAGAATTTCTTCCAAAATACATTTTTCAAGTTTGTATTCTTTCGGGCTCTAAGCCACCTGAGGCTTTGCTGTCACATAGACTTCATGATTGCATTCTGGCATCTTTGATCAGCCTATTGCAAGACACATACCTGGTTGGCAGGGAAACAAGTTTTCGTTGCTAATACTGAGATCTACATCATTTAGCCTGAATTTTTTAGCAAAGGGAAGATTAAGAGATCTTAATCAGTCTGAAGTCCCTGGAAAGAAGTTCTTGAAAGAAGTTAATGCCTCCCTCAGAGAAAGAGGAGAAAAAACACTGGTTGAGAGACGCCAAGTTATTTTCTGCATAAAGCTCATAGAGCCCAAGGGAGAATATGGAATGGCAGCAAAAGAGAATGACTGTTTTTAAAAGAAAACATTGCTGAAGCAGTATTTCATATAAGTGAGATTATAGCTAAAAGTAGGTGTGTTTAGATCTCAGATGTTGCTGTGGCAAAGAAGCACTGAGATAACCAAAGGAGCCAAGGACAATTCATAGAGACATGGTGTGTGACTTCACTGACCTTTGTCACCTGGTTTACACTGCAATAGGAATGACAGCTGAGTGAGAGTTGTCCTTCACATTCTTTTTTCCCATTGAATCTTTGGTTGGGTGTTTCTGTAAGGGGGAAAAACTGGATTCTATGTATTGACAGTTTGACATAACAGTTTAGACTAGCCACTGCACCTTGTAAAATAATGAGTCTGGAAGTGGAGAATCAAGCTCAAGAATGTGCTAAATGGAGCAATCATCCAGCAAAGTGAACAGGGAAAGGATTTTGCAGTTACAGGGAAAGAATCATTGAAACATCCATCTGTCCACTACATAAATGCAATAAAGAAGGTAAATGAAATACTGTTTTTCTACATGTTCTGCTGTGCAATCAGAATAAAAACAAGAGAGCTTACACGATACACTGTATTAGTCCCACTGCTTGCTTTATGGGGCACCATGCCTTTTGAGAGCTTCTAAAGCAATAAAAATAACACCAGGTCTCAAGACCATAAAGCAATTTCTGTGGAGCTGCTGATACACTTCTACAAAAAAAAGAAGATTGCAGTGTGGCCTAACAGAACTGAAAACTGAGACAAGGACTAGTAAAACTGATAGAAACAAAGTTTTAATGCCAGCAAGACATTGGCAAGCATGGAGAAATAGCTTCAGGTAGCCTACTCATTGTTGGCCTAATGAACTCAGACAGCTATTCCACTCAAACACCAGCAGTCACACAAAATAAATAACCAAATAACCAAAACAAACATAAAATTAATTCAACAACTGCGAGTGATGGTTTGTTTAGTTCGGTGAGAAGGCAGCAAACACGCCTAATAAAAAAGTAATCTGCACATGCAGAGCTCTGACTGTAGCCAGTATATCCTGGGGCAGCACCGAAAATGCTCAATTTCATATGAAATAGTCGACAAGCTGATTAGCCGGAGACAAAAGGCGGTGTTTAAAAGAAGAATGGCTTATCGATTCGTGATCAACCTCAGCGTTATCTCAAACCCCCTCAACAAGCAGACTTTCACACTAGGGGCTCCCTAAGGCAAGGCTCTGCTCTGCTAAGGGAAAGGTCCTGTCCCGTCCGCATCACGCAGGGCTGCTGTCCCCTCGGCTCTGTGCTCTGCATCGAGGTGCAGCGTGCAGGGACAGCTGACAGGAGCGTCCCTTCCGGAGCGCATCCCTGACCCGCACTAACCAGAGCGCATCCCTGACCGGCACTAACCACAGCGCATCCCTGACCCGCACTAACCACAGCGCATCCCTGACCCGCACTAACCAGAGCACATCCCTGACCTGCACTAACCAGAGCGCATCCCTGACCCGCACTAACCAATGCTTGTGCCCATGTGGATCTGAACGAGCTCCTGCGGCGCCGTACAGCTCCATCTACTGATGCCAGAACTCCCCGGGCAGCAGAACCACTCTGCTGCCTGGGTTTCAGCGAACATTGCTGGTTCAGTAGGAGCGACGGTATCATTAGAAAGGTGTTCAAGGACAGGAGCACAAGGAGCAGGGACATGCAAGGGCATGATGTTAAGGAGCCTGAAAAAACGTAGCTCAGGTTCACACAAATGACGGAACATCTTGCTCAGGACTTCTGCGGAAGCAGTGTGGCACAAACTTCCGAATAGCCTCAACCAAAGGCAAAAATCCACTTGTTAACACTCCTTTGAAGTCACACCGGGGATTAATTGGACCCCTAGTGGAATGGGACTATAATCAAATTACATTAAGGGAAAGGGCTTTAATTAACACTTAACTACAGTGATGTTATTTTCATTGTATTACTGTATTTTTGTTATGTATGACTTATTCTTCATTCAGTGTTATTATGGTAATAGTCACTAAATTGTGTAAGATTTTATTAGCTCTTTGTCTTATTTGACGGCTTTATTCATGCACCTACTCGAGAGATTTTATAATTGCATTATAATATTAGTAATTACTAATATATTCCTAGGTGAACACTAGAGTAAGGCATTGTAAAAATATAATTGAAGGAAAAGGAACCTAATTTATTTTCACACTTCAGAGGTGATTCTGCTTCCAGCAAGTATCAAGAACATATCATAGCTGAGGACCTCGTGTGGAAACACAGAAAAGTTTTTCAGTGGTCTGCTAAATCCCACATTTCAGATTAATCTCGAGAGAGGTGGAACAACTTCTGCTGATTTTGGTGATGATGCTAAGGTCCACCGGTATCCCTAGGGAATGATATTCCACTTCCCTGGTGAGCTACCTCAAACCCCCAAGTTTTCCTGTTAACTGAGGAAAAACTATTTTCACCTTCCTCTAACCCCCACTCTCAGACTTAGGCTCACATACGGTGCCTGATGTGGGGAACGGCTATTTTGGCACCATACATCCAAGCTGGCAGATACTAACTTCACAATGAAAACGTCTGAACCTTCAAACCTTTTATGCTGCAACAAGCACCAGAGGAGAGTGGATGAATGCTTTTAGCAGTAACACAAAAAAAGCAGCCAGGTAGATGAACAAACCAAGATAACTGCTGAAGAAACACAGCTGACAAATGCAAGTTTACAGTCAGGCTTTTTCTCCACAGGTGCGACAACACTGACACCTATATGCGGACACAGGTTGGAAGGGGAAGACACGTGTGCCTCAGTTTTGGCTATGCCAGTTCTTCCAGCATCTTCCCTGAGCAGAGGCAAGGCTAGACCCTATGCGGAGAAACCCCAGATGCAGTGGGAACAGCCCTTCCCTTGCAGATACTTGGAGACTGTCCACAGAGCAGAGACTCGCTTACCTCCACAGCGCACTGTAAGTGCTCAAGCCCACACTGTCAGAGCCTTGAACTCTGTTTTCCATCATTCTTTAGGATTTTCATCTGTTCCCTGAGAAACAATCGTTCCAGTCTTGCCTAAAAGATGCTCTCCTTTATCCTACGGAAATATTTTACTTTTCTACAAGAAATTAATTGCCTCCTTTACTTTTCAACTTCTTCATCTCTTTCTTTCCTGCTCATTCACTCTGACTTGACTGGTTTTCATGTAGATCCCTACAGAGGTCTCCTGGTGATGATGCTGCCAAGCAGACAAGCCTCCTGGAAAACCCCTCCTATGGTCACTCCCAGCAGATTAAACCATTTGGAGTTCCTCCAGTTAAATCCTGTATTGTATCCTCTATGGCTTCCAGGTCACACTCTTTGCTCAGAATTTTGAACCACAATTCCACATTGGGCTTATTTCACTTGGGGAAATCAGGCATCTCCCAGCTAGAACTGGATTTCACACATCAAAACTTTTCAAGCCACACCTTTAAAAGGAAGACAAATTGTATTTTCTTTATGTAATCTTTCCCTGTCATTGTAATTAGCAGCAAAGAGCAGTTACATTAATACCATGAAGCTGAATAAGCAGGTTGCTATAAGTTTCTCCTGGGAGAAAAAAGAGACATGAGTATATCTTTCAGTAATGGAAATTTCTTTTTTAAATGTCACTGTGATTTCCACACCTTTATTATCTGCGTGACTCTTTCTGAGTGCAGCAAGAGCTGGCTGCTCCCTTAGGAGTGGGAGATGGGGGCAGTGGGGGATACCCATGGAGGGGTGGTCTGCCAGGGCAGAGTTTGACACAGCTCTGGGGTCTGGAGACCAGCCCAGTTGCTGGGGCAAGGGCTGTCCTTTCCATGAAGCAGCCCGTCTTTTTCAATCATCCACTGCTCCTGTGCAGTCTGACAGCAGAGACAGACAAGCTGAGCGATGGATATAGACAGGCAGTGGAGACAGACTGCCCTCAGCCCCTCCAGCCATGCTCAGCACAGCCAGGTCTCCTGTGCCAGCTCACCTTTTGTTACAGTGTCTGCGGACATTCTGTGGAGGAGGGGGAGAAAGAGAGACAAACATCTATTTCCACATGGGGAAATGAGGTATGGCGAATCCCCGCTCCAAACTCAAACTGAGATGGGAAAAGGCTCAGCTTGACAAATGAAATGTCATCAGTGCTTCAGATGAACACATTCATCAGCAGAGTCATGTTTTCGCCAGTTGCTTGTACACCAGAATTTGGGGAAAAGCAAGGAGAACTGAAGAGACAGATATGAAACACTGCGTTTTTTCCATGGCTTTGAAGTTTCGCCAATGTGCAGACATCTGACTGCAGGACCGGCCGTACCACTGGCACTGCGGTACCTCTCACGTGGCAACTTCCAAACTCACGACCAGCCTACTGGTGCCGTTTGGGACGACATTATACTCCTACCAAACAGGCACGGAACAGAAAACCACGGCTCTCCTGATCCTCCTTGGCCACACCAGAGAGAGGGATTGCGTGTAAGTGGCGGTCCCGCTGCAGCCACCATGTGCTGCGTGGCGGCGAGAGCAGCGCCATGAACTGAACCAGCTCAGCCGCAGGGCTGCCAGGAGCACAGCCCATGCCACGAACTAACAAGTGGATACCCTGCATTGGCTGATGTCTGAATTCATCCATCCTCAGACAGACAAGGAGCTGCATTAAGTAAAAAGCCTAATGAATACATTAAATAATGAAAATAACACAACAATGTTACTTACAGCACATGGGGATGTGGCCTCATTATTTCTTTTTTCTGCTAAAAACTCGGAGACTGTTGTAATTTCTAATTCCTACACTACATCTGAGTTAAATTATCATGAGTCTCAAAAATTCATGAAATCAACTGGAGGAATTCAGGGCATCAAAAATGTGTTTTACATGTCTAGACAAATCTGATTATCATCATGCCCTTCAGAAATATGTTATATATTCCCAGCATATCAGATTTTACATAGCATTACCATTAAATGTGGTCTAACTTCAGTTGACAAATCAGAGAATAATGATCAGGATGGTAATTTATTTCTATTTTAAGAGATTAATTATGTTAGAATCAAGCAAGATAAGGTATTTGACAATGGCATTAGATGGTTCTGAATAAAAAAATCTTTTTATGTTTGATACATTTTTAAAGTATTTTCAGTATCATAAAAAAGTAGGTAAAATAAAAATCAAATTAAAAGTTTTTATTGCATGGAGTTTGCCACAGTGGAGTATTTTGAGATTAAATAAAATTCCTACTAAGCTGAAAGCAATTAGGAACACAGAATTCATAGTAAAGGTGCACTTCTAGAATCTGCAGAATTACAAACTTCTCACATTATTAGAGAAGCCTGTAGACCTTACAGGAAAAAGTGGATCTAATCCTTCTTCCTGAAGATGATATGAATTATGCCAATGATTAGTGTGAACAAGGCAGACCTTATTAGACAAAACCAAACAGGAGCTTGGGTTATCACCGGCTGCTTCCCTGTTTTGCATCTAAAGCCAGGATGGTTGGATTCTAATTGTCTTTCCCAAAAAGTAAAGATGGTTTCATGGTTATTGGTGTAATCATTTGGGTTATGGCTATTGCTCCGTACCCAGAAGTGGGATCGTAGAGCTCACAAGAGACACCTTAATTGAATCCAGCTGGAACAGTGGGAGGGCACAGCAGCTGCTCAGAACAAAGGATAGGCTGTAACTGGCACTTTGAGCCCTGGATCACACTCAATCAGCCCAGTCTAGGATGCAGTTGTGTTAGTTACTGAAAGCTCCTGCCAGTAGGACTGTCTCATCATCTAGATAAATACGATGCACAAAGCCACGTCAGAAGCATCACGTTACTGAATTCTCAGTTTCACAGGAAAACTAAGTTATAGAGGGCTTAAATAACAAGCTAGTGGTTACACAAAGTGAGACTAGAATATCCGTGTGCTGTGGGCAGTGAGCTCCTGCCCCACGTTACCCAGCATGCAGGGAGGACAGTGAAAAGCAATAGCTGGAATGGGAACGCTTCACCCGTGCAAGCTCTCAGGGACAAGACAACGTGCTCTGCAATTAGTAGTTCTTCCAAACTTTCTGCAACCTGGGTTGGTCAATGCCATTCGGAGGATATTTTGTTGGCTGCATGAACATGAAAGGAATTATGTTGCATATAAAAGGAATTGTGCTATTACGCATGCCCTGAACTTTGTCTTGTCTCAGTTTTAATTAATACTAGTCAATGCTTTGCAAGGACAGGAGTAAGGCTGCTCTTTTAAATCTCTTCTTTCTGTAAATCTTTCCTGCCCCAGTTAAGCTAATCAACATTCTTACAATACTTTTTCATACAAAACTGTCACATTCTTTAAATGTGTTACTATCTACCAATAATTACCATTTTCTACCGCTTATAACACTTCTTTCTTTTTCATTAGCACTTCAAAATATTCTCACATTCTAAAATAACTCATTAAACTGGAATCCTGATTATTTCTATTGTGCTAGCAAGTGTGTCACTGGCACTATAATGATTATCTTTTTTTTAATTTGAACTATCCAAAAGAAGCAAAAACCAGGCTCGTTTCATTCTTTCCAGACAAATCCCAACTTCTTTTATTTAAGCATCTGTATTTATATCATACAGTCCCTATTTATATTTCCAATGCTACACTATTCTACTTTAATGGAACATCTTTTCAAGGCATGTCATCTACAATCTTACTGTCAGGTGGGGTTCCCTACTTAGAGGCTGCCAGATGCACCTGTGTTCATGTAATACTTGCTTTTCCCCAGCCACCCAAAGTCGGTGCATTATTACTTTGGGATTGCTGGAAATGTTCGCTGTGAAGTGAGTTCTGCCCTAGTACCTGCTGGAAAGGCACAAAATGGAAAGAGTAGTCCAGTTTTTGAACACTGCCAAGGTAAACATGAGCCAAGAGACAACAAATAGATGGAGCAGGAAGGTAATAGCGAGACTATTAAGGCCATAAGACAAGGAGTGAACACAGAGAGAAAACTGGATCTTTTTTGTAGGTATCGCATCAAAAGGTAGTTGGACAAAGAGTCAAAAAGAGAAAATGAGCCAGTTTGGCAGATATTTATAAAGGTATGTGAGATGGAGCTTCATGAGGAAAAACGTTAAGGCATTTACAGAGGTGGATTTTCAAAAGCATCTAAATTTAGAACAGGTACCCTACTGGCTTTTAGTAAGGCTGATAAGCACTTTGAAAGTGCAGGTGTAATTTTTTTTCCTCCTGATCCACTTTTAAAATACAGCTAAATTATAATCTAAACAAAAATAAATTGCTCTACTAAATAATGTCAAGCATAATTCTCTGAGAGTCCCAGGTGCTGCAAAATCATTATTTGGCCTTTGGTGAATTATTTAGGCTGTCTACAGTGATGTCTACTTCACAGGCAACTTGCAGGCCACAATTAATCTTTTGCAAGGGTTCTGTGAGAGAGTAGGGAAGACAAACTTCAAATGACCAAGCACTAAAGGCCTTTTACCTTCAAAAGCATTAGTCTTTGAGGAGTATTGGCAGAAAGCAGGACTCGAAAGTACCAAACAGTGCCCATTCAGGCGGGGGTGTCTGGTTTAGCAACACTGCTTGAGCACAGGTATGTCAGCAGCCTCAAGTATTCTCTTCTCCTGGTGGGTCACAGGACAAGATCTTCATTGGCCATGGTTCAGTTTTGAAGGAGGCCTGTCTAGTACAGACAGGAAACAAGAATTTCAGTGCTCCGTGCACTCAGAGACAGAGGGGTTTTGGCAATTCTTCCAGCATCCCTTGACCTATTCTGAGAGGAAGAGGCTCCCCCTGCACTAGCAGAAACGCGGGTGCACAGCAGGTGAAGAGTAGCAGCAAACTCAGGAAGCGAACACGACTTAGGAAGCTGTTACTCTTACAATGATCACAAGCTGTGCTAGGAACCACAGGAGACAAAAGTCCTACATCAGAACTGAAGTTCTCACTGGTGACTGGCTGGGCTGGAAGGTGACTGGCCTAAAGGGTGGCAAGTGCCTTTGAGCCCAGCCTAGGGGACCAGCCTAAGCCAGGTCTTTGTTGAAAAACTAGAATGGCAATTCTTTTTATCAGAAAGAAGACTCCACGCATTTGTTGTCGGATTTACATTAAGCTGCATGAGCACTAACAAACCAAGAGCAATTTATAGCTACTTAAGTAAAAATTAATTTTCTTCTCTGTTATTCACATTTTCCTAAAGTAGTTTATGACACTATAAACCTTCTGTGATCCCCTCATTGCTTTAAATCTATAGGAGAATGAAGACACTCAAACATATGCACCAAAAAAGTGTCTCTTTTTATTTGGGTAAATTTTATATCAAGCTGCTAGTGTACACCAGGCAATTTTTAAAAAGATGGGGCTGAATTTGCCACATTTTTAAAAATGTTTGGGGCCACCATGAATCAGTTTTCATTTTTTCATATTGTACATAATAAGCTGTAGAGAATTTTGTCTTCAGTAAAGAAAAAATAATTATTTTTCTAGATATATTTCTGCTTTGCATGAAATTAACTTTTACTTCAAATAGATCCTCTGCCGGAACGAGATCACTGAAATCAGAACAGAAAAGTCCATAGTGCACCCTGACATGATTCAACATAAATAAACTCTATAAACTCAGTATATTTGTATAAACATGTGTTATTTGTAACACTGAACATTTGCTTTTACGCTGCACTGCTCAAAGCATTTGCTTTCCAACCAAATTCAGTGCACAGAGAGCATCAGAAAAAGACTATACTTCCCTCTGATTAAAAGAAATCTGATACTGACACTGGAACCGATTGAGACTGTGCCCAACTGTTCAGAGAACCAATTATTTTACACATTAACCTAAGCTCCCCTCAGCAGCTACTGTAAGCGAAGAACATGTCAGATCCTTGTTTCAGACGAAGACAAAATACCACCACTACTGAATTATCACAGGCTCCATCTGTGCTGAAATTTAAAATGGAATTCAAATAAAAATGTGTTTACATAATTTCACGTTTCAAAGTACACTTTTGACCCTGCACTGCTCTTCCATACTCCATAACACTTTTTGTCATGGATCTTAAATAAGCTTGAGGTACAGAAAATTTTCTTAGTCATCCAAAAATATTCTTAGTGATCTAAACTAAAGAATTCAGCTATTCAAACCAAAAAACAGGTACAATTCCTTTTGTTGTTTTGCATTTGAGTTCGTGCATGTAATACTACACAAAGTGTCAAAATATAGACAGGCTGGATTATTTTTGAAGATTATCATAGATTCCAAACCAAAATATTATTAATTAAGATATATTGCTTTGTTGCTAAGAATTCTTCAGGGGGTTTGAATATCGGAGCTGAATAAAAAAAGCAAAAAACCCACAATCCTATAGGTAAATGAAACGGCAGCTGTGCAAATTCTTCAAAAAACCCACTAAACTGCATTGACATTTCTGGCAGAAGATAGAAACTAATTGTACATTCTGATTACCAGTGTGACTACTCTGTGTCTTAGGGCTAAATTAGTCCTTGTGATCAGCTCACTTAAGTGTGAAATCTTTGTGGATGTCTGTACAAGACCAACATAATGCACTTCTTATGCTGCCCCTGATTTTGGAGGATATGTGCTAGTGGGCCTGCCTCTGACTTGTTTCATTAACTATGCTTGCATATTTCCCTAAAATACCCTTTATTTTCCTTCCCTCACTATTGTCCAGAGATACAGTGTTCCTCCTTCCACAGTCCTTCATTGCTAGGTGGACCTATTTAGTTCACACAGTGTGGATGATCTCTCCAGCCTTTCGGGATTTCTTGACCTGGAAATCAGACACCTTTGCTTAGTGCTGCAAGGAAAGAAGGCATTTGTTGTCACGCCCACGTGTCTGACCTCTTCTTCCTGACCATAAGCATTAGGATAAAAGAGCTGATTTCACTTGGATTTGACAAGAGGTAGAGATTGCAGAGATCTAATGCTTGGACACTGACGGTGGGCTCTGAAACCCCATCTGACCCGATGAAACAGACCTTCTTCAGGCAATGAAGGACCTATCTACCTCCCAACAAAGCACACCGCAGAGGCACTTGAACTGGTGGCATCTGAATTCCAGTGTCAGAAGTGGCAGCAGCCCAGCTGTGCCTCTATTAATTGCTTGGTTTATTATTTCATTGCTTATTATTATTTGAGGCAGGGTGCAGACGGATTTGCTCAGGCTGGAACGAAGCTGGGTATCTCCATCACACAGTGCAGGTTAGATGCAATCAGGAGGGTGACTGAGGATGAAAGGGACCTGTGTCAGGCGTTTTTAACACTGAGTAAGTCAGAGTATCATGAGTATAACCAGGGAAATACTGAGTTGGGACTTATCAGCAGGGACACACTTTTAAAAATGAAACATGAATAAATTAAACAATGATTTGCTTCAGAACTGTCCAGATGCTGGGAACGAGTCAAGAATCAGAATGGAGCTAATGGTGAAACTGCAGACCTCTGAAGTTTGCCTTAAGGTCCAAGTAGCATATTTTTAAACAAAAAACAAACAAACAAAAAGTTAAGAGAAACTTGTGAGCGACGTACAACTGACAAACCGATTTTTGATTTTTGATGGCTAAAGTCAGAAAGAAAAATCACGGTCCTGGAAAATAATTAGAACAAATGAAGTCATCCAGTCCATGAAATGGATGAGGCCTGACCAGTGGTCATAACAGCACTACAGGAGTAAAGAGAAAATGTAGACTCTGTTTGTTACCAAAAAAAACAACAAACGAAGAAAAAAACCCCATACAACAAAAGTCCCCCAAAAAACGAAGAGAAGCACCAAAACCGCAGAGTTTAAAAATGGATCTTGCATAGTGCACAGATCTTATGGATCTTGCATGGTGCACAGATCTTTTATGCTGCAGCAAAAACACAAGGCAAAACAAGACACAAACGAAGATGCAAGACACAGTAGATTATTTCGCTCAGGATGAGGTTGCGCACGTCAATAGAGCAGAAAAGTCACGGGCAGCAATGACCAGTTGAGCATTACAAGAGTCTCACTAAAAATAATGAGATTTCTTTTGTGCCACATCATCAGGCATATCCTGAAATGTTTTGTTAGCTCAGGACAAAGGATTCCATACAAACCAAAATGCTGGGTTAGTGAAAGAAGTGTTGTAAACTACTAAGGGAACCACTAAAAAAGGTACAGAGAGTTGCTGGGTTCCTCACAGGATGCAGACTCATTTAAAGACTTGAAAATCCTCAGGCTCTAACAAGGTGAAGCACCTTGTTTAAGATGCACACCAATCAAGCCATAGGCATGTCTTTTGGGGATAAACTTTTTGTTCTGTAAAACTACTTTCTATACTTTTTTTCTCTCATTTCCCCATTTGGTCCTCAGTTATTCCTTCAAATGTCATCCATAAAATATATAACCAGAAGATCTGATAGCATCTTTGATATTTGGTCTTGGACAAGTGACATCCTTTTATGGTATCCTTTACAACACACATAGATAATATATGAGGAAGGAGAGAACAGAAATGCATAAGTTTGAAAGGTGATTTGCACTCCTCATACAAAGAGCTGGCAATAAAAATAGGAGATTTATGATACAATTTACTCCTTCATTAAGCAGCAGACATTGTATGTGTCAGCTAACGGCTGTGGATTTCGGTATTGGTTCTGCCAAGTGTCTCATTAAAAACTGATAAAAGAAACAGCAGTCTAACTTAAGCTAAACCTGCTACTTTTCCAAATGAAGTATGCTGTCACATTTTTACAAATTGGGATATATATCCATATCTATTTGGATGCATGTGCAACTACCCAGCATATCACTGAAATGTTAGAAATATCACATCATGAAAAATCTGTTAAGCCAGTTGTGCATATTATGCAGTGGAGTACAATGCTTGATATTTTCTTCACCTACTGAATCTCTCCTTTCTTGAGAAAGGTGTGATATTGGACACATCTTCTGGGGAGGATTCAATGAAGTATGCATTGTTCTCTGTCACAGCCTCACAGCTGACTTCCATACTCCATATTCTGTCTAATTTCTGAGTCACAGATGACCTTGCAGGCAATCAGCTTTTATTACTTTCTGCCAGATAGCTGGGTTGATGTATAACTCTATTTCTATAAACAGGCTATTTCCTCAGCAGGTATCTGAATTTTATCAAATGTATCATTTATCAAATGAGGCTCTTCATATAGGCACACTTTTCTTGGTTTAAGAGCAGTTTGTACTTTAAAGAGATGATCACCATTACAAGTTTTTCCCTGAAAATAGTATGTAGCATTGCAGATAAATTCCTACATAATGCCACATTTTCATATGAACACACTCAAGCTGCATTTGTATTGCAAATGTATGCATGCAAAATAAGCATTTGCACAAGTAAAATAAATAAAGGATTACACAAATTTGAGTTTGGCATAGCTTGGCCTGATTCTCTAAATTTAAACATCCAGGCTTACACATCCTAGACATAAAGCAGTTTATGTCACCTTTAAAATCTGGGACATTTACCACGAACATTTTGTGCAGTGCAGGAGAAAGAAGAGATATGGAGCCACCAAAAGTTCATTTTTTAGATTGTCAGGGCTTTGAAAAATTATGCACACCTCACTGGTGAAACATAAAGCTGTTGGCATATACACTGCCTCTGGGTAGTTGTTGCCTAGGTACCTTAACCTGCCTGGCCTCTGTGGGACATCACTGACATAATCCTAAATTTCACAAAGATGTAAGTGAAGAACAGCCAAGGAAAGTCTAATGCACAGATAAGCTCCCAGTTGTTCAAATATCAATTCAAGCACCATTGTTTCACTATGGCTAGAACATTCACTTTCTTTAGGATGCGCATTGAGATCAGTGAGAATAGTATTTGGTAACAAGCAAACTTGTTTATGCATGTAATGGAGATTTGAGAGAAAGATACTGTGCAAAGATTTCACAGTTATCCCTTTGAGGAAAAGGATTAAATACAAAAATACACTCATCGCAGTGGACCGGCTGAACCCCTTACTCAGAGTAGTTAGCGAAGAAGGCAGATGTATTTGGCAAGGAATCCTGAGTCTAGACACAGTATTTCAGCCAAAATAAATGTGAGCCACGCTGAACCACAGAGATGCTTCTTACTTGTGGAAATCTGCAGTGGCAGATACCCTCTATCCGTTTGCCTCATATGGATATGCTTGCCTTCTAAGACATCACCTTTCTGACTCCACAATCCTCATTGCAGGCCTCCTAAGGCCTGTTTCTCCTTAAACTTTTTTATGTCCCAGCCTAATACTGCGGCAGATTATTGCCACATAAATGCTGAGGAGCAACCTAGATCTCCCACCATGGCTGGACTGCAGCCTTTAATCACAGCTGTTAATAGACACTTGTCTGAAGCCTCGGACGCCCCTCCCTTCCAAGGCAATTACTGCACAGGTCTTGAATACCAAATGAAATCTCTGCAACATCTTTCTGTTACAACTGAGGAAAACTAATACAGAATTAGTAATAAAGCCACATTCAGTCAGATGTTGCTCCTTGACATGGCAAGTATATTTATATTATATATGCAAAACTGAATCATGACAGATTGTATCTGCAGGAGGCAAAACAGCTCTGTCAAATCAAAGCTTTTCTCCTCAAAAATAAATAATTGCATCATGATAACAAGTTTCAATAAGACACTGGGGCCACATGCTGTGCTGTCTTGATTTTTGGATAAATAAACTTGTGCCCTGTTTATCAGATGAACAAACCTTTGGGACATGTGACAGAGCACAACTAGCACACAATGATTCAACATTCAGGCATTTTTAATCAACACTCCAAAATCAAAACACTTAATTAATACCTAGTACACATTATCTAATTGAACCTTACAGTGCTCCCAAGTACCTAGCTACTGCTCTTTACACTTGGCAGACACCAACCCTGCAGTTAAATAAGCTGCTTTGCAGCCACCCATGGAGTTGACACCCAGCCCATGATCAGCGCTCAGGAGCTCCTGACTCACGGCGCAGTTTCATGTTACGGTGAAACTGTTCCAACAACAACCTGTGACTGAAAAGGGAAGCCAGTTCCTCATCTGCCCAGGCCTCCTGTTGCCCGTCTTGCACCAGATTTAGCGGTGATGCAACCACACAACCAAGCCACGTGATGCTCCCCGTCAGACCTGAACCTACTGCAGATGTGTGAGCTCCTGCTGCTCAGGGAGACCGAACTCCCTGTGCATCCAGTGTGGATACCTCTACATCAGCAGGAAGTCCAGCACGTTAGACTGGTTCATGGGGGTGGCATAAGGAATGGGCAGATGTTGCATCCAGAGCCTCGCCAGCCTTTAGGACAGCCACCTTATCTACAAAATGCTCTGCTAGGAAGCATTCATCTAGTGCATAAGGTCAAAAACGCCTGGAGGCTGACAGGATATCTTTAATCCAGAATTCTTAATAAAAAGTTGCCTTTTTGCCTTACTGTCTTTAAGAGTGTTATTAAGGGGATGCCACCATGGTTAACCTTCTGCTGCTATTTCTGCTGTTTCATAGTAAGAGCAATTATTATTCAACAGTAATTTTTGTTTCACAGTAAGAGCAATTATAATTTAACAATAATTTTTGCTTTTGATGAAACTTGATGGGGGGTTTTCCTAATTTTTTCAGAGAAAATACTTGAAGATACATTTTATTCACTAAAGAATCCTTTTAATTTTCATTTTGTCACAATTCAGGGATATAATTATAGATAGGAGTTAGATTTCACTGTAAACAGAGGGACGTTCCAAAATTTAGCTTGTAATTATAGATTGGTAATTGCATATCAAATAGTAAGGTTGTAATTGGGATCATCCCCACAGTTCAGGTTATTCTTAGCTCTGAGGTCACAGGCACACTCAGTGACTCAACCAAACATATAACTCTTCACCATTTGTTTCTCACTGCTAGTCCTATTTTGAAAGTTTGCTAGCTCCATAATGAAATAAATTAATTAAAAAAGGAGTATGCACACTTGGCCACCTGGATGCAAATAAGATTATCATTCCCAAGCTTCTACGCTAGTTACCTTGCCACCCCTCCCACTAGAGCACTAGCTATCAATTTTTTTGTAGATTTTTAGACCTTTCTATGGTTTTGGGGAGAAATTGCCTCCTTTCCACAGTGACCGCTGGGACCAGGCTCTAGGCAGAATGGTTCTGGAATGTCAGGAAGACCGATCCCTTATCCCAGGCAGTGGGCACTGCCTTCCCTCCCATCCACAGCGCTGTGTAAACAAAGGGCAAAGCACTAAAACCCTGCTGAGACCTTTGATCTCCCAGCTCGCAGGAGCCCCTAATCCTGCTAATCTGCAGCTGCTCATGCTTTCAGCATTCCCCAAATCTTCTGCAAGCCATCCGTATGTCTCCAGCTTTTCAGATAACCGTTCCAGCTTTCACATTTGCTTCTCTATTTGTGGCAACTGCTTCTCTAGTCATTGCCTCTGTTTTTCCTACTCCATCGTGTGCCCCACCTGGCCTTCCTCCCCTTCTCCTCCCCTGTTATCTTTCTCATAAACCCCAATATATCTGAGCACCTTTGCAGCTTCTCATAGCCTCAAACTTTCTTTCTCCTTCCACTATTCTCACGATTCTCTCCCCAGGTAAGGTCTCACTTTCCATACATGTGTCACTGGCATCCTGCTTTCAGTCCTTCCTACTTTCAGAGTTCTGTTTGGGCTCCTGAGTGGACCCCACTCCCCTTCTGAGTCCGGAAGACACCATGAACAGTGCTAAAAAAACACATTACAAAAAAATAAAAAGAAATCTTGGACTAGCGAACATAAGAAAATTAAAACATTCCTACTACAAATCACAAAAGGCAGAGCATTAAAGTCCACAGGTATACAAGCTACGCAATCCAGCACCTTCTTCAAGGTTAATTTTTTTATGGATATTAACTACAAAGTCCTTTCGAAAAAAAAAATTAGATATCATTTCAATGCAGGATACTTTACATACACAATTTAGATAATTAAGATGGTGGTAGTAACACTCTCTGACCTTTGTTATGTTCTCATAAAAAAGCCCTTGATCAACACAATTTATACTGGACTGCAACGACTCAGTAATTTTATAGGGATTTCTAGAGCGAGACTTTACATCTGTGAGGAGCAAACAGAAAACTGGAGGACAGAGGAGAAAAGTTCAAGTTATCTGTGCAGTTTAATAGAGCAATTTAAATATTTTATAAACAGTGGACTCAATTTGCAAGTTAGCTCAGAACTTCTTGGTTTCGTGTTTTGCTTTTTGACAGCTGTAGTATCTTACAGCTGTCCCTGTAGTGTTTGTGGGTCTTCTTCCTTACCCTTAAGTTGTCTGTTGTCAGCCTAAGCTCCAGCTCACATTCTGCACCTGTTCTACTTCAAATACAAACAGAGATTAATTAGGTTAATTTCCCATACTCTCCCGATGCTGAATTACAGGTATTACTCAACCTCATAAAACGATGACGTTTGGATTGAGCAACACAGCGCCAAGGAGAAGGCTTTGCCAGCACTCCCAGCTTATTTCACCAGTAAATTGGCCTAAAGGATTTTGAGTAAGGAAGCGCAGTTTGGTTTCCAGTTTGCCTGCTGGTGACTATGGTTTCAATTCAACTTTGTGACTTTTCACGTTACCTCGTTCAAATATGGCCAAGCTGGATGGGAGCCCTGAGCAATGTGATCTAGTGGGCGACATCCCTGCCCATGGAAGAGGGATTGGCCTTTTGGGATCCTTCCAAGCCAAACCGTTCTGTGATTCTGTGACTGTGTAACACTCAGTCCTTGGAAAGTGCAGGCTTGGTGGCTGCTTGGGGGGTTTCCCCCTCATTCTGGAAGCGTTTCGTGGTATGAAACAGCAAGGTGCACTGACAAGACCTGAGTGTTGAAAACCGGGGCTGAGCCGGGTGAAGACTGAAGGACGCTGAGGCTCGGGAGGGCCGGGGACACCTCGCAGCGAGCACACGTGTGCCGGCACTCAGCGCCGCTCGGCACCGGGGGCTCCCGCGGGAGCGCGGCCAGCGCCCGGGAACGAGCAGAGCTAAGGGAACAAACACACACCCCCGGAGCGGCTCCCGGCATCCCTTTCCCCCTTTCCCGATCCCCCCCCGTGCCATTCCCGGGATCCCATTNGCGCTCGGCACCCGGCTGGTGCTGCAGGGCCCCGACCCCTTCCAGCGCCAGGTGGGCCGCCAGGTGCTGGACGCCTACGGCCGCTTCCACCGCGCCGAGTTCGAGGCGTTCTTCAACCGCGGGCTCGTCCTGGGCCTCCTGCAGCGCGGCGACGG
>VWZF01001192.1:381888-449843 GCA_013396755.1 Sclerurus mexicanus
TCCTGCAGCGCGGCTACGGCGAGCTCAGCAACCGCGACCCCGCCATCCTCGACTACATCCAGGCGGGGCTGCGCCTCATCATGAGCTGCCCCTCGGTGCTGGAGCTCTTCGAGCTGCTGCAGGTGGAGGCGCTGCGCCTGGTGTGCGAGCGGCCGGCGCCGGCGCTCTGCGCCCGCCTCTGCCAGCTCCTCGGGGACTTCCCGCAGTGCCTGCCCCGCGGCAGGAAGCTCTCGCTCGCCTTCTGCCAGCAGCTGGTGCGGAGCATCGCCCACTTCCAGAGCCAGGGCACCCGCGAGGCAGAGCTGCGCCTCTACGTGTCGCAGGTGACACAGGTCAGCGCGCTGCTGCGCAGCGTCTGGAAGGCCGAGCCCGACACGCTGCTGCCCTCCCTGCAGGAGCTCTTCGCCGTCATCTCCGCCGCCGGTGAGCCGGGGGAGAGGCGGGGGCCGAGGTTATCCAGCGGGAGGGAAGAGCCCTGGCGCTGGCGGGCCATCTCTTTGGAAGCGTGGTTTCTCGCCCGCATCCTAAAGTGCAGCTTTCCGGCCAACGAGAAAGCAAAGCCTTTTTTTATTTTCCCCCTGCCCTCTACCAAGAGCTGGGGTGGAAAAAGTGATTTATTTAGCTGCAGAGCAGCGTGGTGTTTGGAGAAGCTCCTGTTGCAATTGTAAAGGCCTGGGTCCAAGCCTCACGCTGCACAGGCGTTTTACTTGTATTTTGGGAGTGCAGGAGTTCCCAACGAACTTTTGCAGAGCCTTTGGTTCTAAAAACCTTGAAGTCATGTAAAGAGAAAAAATCAGACTTTTCCCCAAAAGATTTCTTTTCGTTTAGTGAGAAAATGGGCTTTTTGGCATGCAGGCTTAACCATGAGGAGTCCAGCCTAGCCCCACACATACACACACACAGAGGGTTTGTTGACCCAATAATCAAATAATCCAGTGGAATACCAATCCAGTATGTCAGAGAAATGCTTTAAATGATGTACCAAAGTAGAGTTTTGGGTCTTCTGTTAGAAAGAATTAAAATGATTGGTAGCAAAATACATATAAATATCTCAAAGGCAGGTGCCAAGAGGATGGTGCCAGACTCGTTTCAGTGGTGCCCAGTGACAGGACGAGAAGCAGTGGCCATAAACTGAAACATAAGAAGTTTCATGTCAGCTTGAGGAGGAACTTCTTTACACTGAGGGTGACAGAGCACTGGAACAGGCTGTCCAGGGAGGTCATGGAGTGTCTCTCTTTGGAGGTATTCCAAACCCACCTGGATGTGTTCCTGTGTAACCTGCTCCTGGTGACCCTGCCTTGGCAGGGAGATTGGGCTGGAAGATCTCCAGAGGTCACTAACAATTGTGACTCTGTGAAAAGCTGCTCTTCCTCCTTCCTCCCTCGAGAGGGATACCTTAAGTCATGTAACTGTTCACTGAATTGGGGTGTATGAAAGGAATATATAAAATGTGGCTATTTTAGGAAACATTCAGTGCCTAAGTGATGAAATGTGATTGTAAATAGGTCCTTTCTGACTTCAAAAATCTACACCATATTGTGGCAGTTCCCATGGAAAAGTACCTTTACTGTTGGGATACCTGGGAAACTGAACGTTGTATTTTGCCACAATTGGTATGGTTAAGAGGCAGCTGCTGAGACAGGATGTGGGGAGTATCAGCTGCATTAAATCCCTGGGTTTAACATCAAGTATAATAAACTGTAAGGTACTTTTCTTTGAGAAAAATATAAACCCCACTTCTCAGTTCCATTTAGGGTTGAGGAGGAAGCTGGCAGATTGTCACTTTCTTGCATGTATGTTAAATGAACAGAAGGAGTTTGTAATTCAGTGCTGTTCATTGTCCTTAATTAATTGAAATGTTTTAGTTTTGGTTTGGTTTGTGATGATAGATTGTTAGATCTAAGATTCTTTCTCACTTTTCAGCTAAGTGAAGTTGTAGGATAGAATATAAAGCGTATTTTTTTCTGTGGGGTTTTCTTTTTAGTTTTTTACATTATGTCACATTCAACTATTGCAGATACTTCCTTCGAACCTTCTGTTGCACTGGCAAGTCTTGTGCAGCACATACCATTACAGATGATTACAGTACTCATCAGGAGCCTTACTACAGATCCAAATGTGAAAGATGCAAGCATGACTCAAGCTCTGTGCAGGTAATATATTTTATTGTAAGGAGGGGGGGAAGAGTCTCTTTCTTAATCCTGCCTTTTTTGATGTTGTCGCTTAGGTCCCATTAAAAAAACCCAATTAAACGAAAAAACCACCAAAGAAACTTTTAAAATGATATTGCAGCTCATACTGTTTGGCAGGTAATATATTTATGATGCTGTGGGTATTAGTGGTATGATTTCAGTTTAAGATTGCTGCCTTCATTGCTATTGTGGCTTTCATTCTCATGCTTTACTGGGGTGGGTGAGGAAGAGGGTTAAATGGAAGCTAAGAGGAAGCCAGCTGTGGTCCTTGTAGATGACAATCTTATGAGTACATCTCCCTCCTTATGGAGGATGGCACAAATAGGAAACTTCATGGGGTTTACAGTCAAGTGGAGAAACAAGCCCTTATTTTCAGAAGATGAACCCTTCTCCTTTTCCAAGAAGTGGAGTGATGCTCTTGTGTTGATTGTCTTACCCATCATCTCCTCCTCTGAAGAGAGAAGACAGTTAGAAATGACTTTTACTGCTTAGTTTTGAGGTTTTTTTCTGCTTAGATGTCTTCCCAATTTTTTTGTAGGATTCACAGAGAGCATTACCATCTTCACTCATGCCCTCAGAGGTGTTTTGGATGGTCTTTGAATGATAGAGGAATATGAATTATGTAAAAGCAATTGCATATTATGTTTGTGACTGATCTAACCTTGAGTAAACATGGAGATTAGTAGCAGTGTTAACAGACTGGGATTCAGATTGCAGTCTTGGTTACTATTCCCCTGTGACAGTGGGAGAAGGATGGAGACCTTGAAGTTATTTGAATTATTTTTTAAAGCCTATTGAAGTTGTTATTGAGTACTGAAGAGTAGAAGAATGAGTAAAGCAGTTAAACAGGAGGCTGTTAGAAATTTTTGTTCAAAAAAGGAACTTTTAAGAAGCCTTTCTATTAAGAGTTTAATGTCTGCAATATTATTTTTAAGTATATCCGTTTGTGTAATACCCAGATAGTCATGTAGTATAGCACTTGTATATCTTGGTAAAATACTGAGGGTTTTTTCACACTGAAAATATTCCTAGTATTTACATTAAATTGAGAAACTATTTCAGTTGAAAACATAATGAAAAGAAGCAGTATTATAATATAATTTGGATTAATACATATTGTTTAGGGACTTTAAAAGAATTTACTTGACTAAACAGATTTTACCAAAACTGTGTGCCCAGTCTAAAAGTCAGAGCTGGGAAATTCAGAAGGATTTGTGCGTGCCCATAGTTTGAGATATGCTGGTGATTAATTTTAACTTTGATATTGTATTACTGCATCAACACAATGTGATCATATACTTTTAGCTTTAGAATGGCTCCCCTGTGTTCCTCAGCTTACGGAAGTAATGCCCTGCTGAGCTTTGGTTACAATAGGAGCTGTTATTATCAAATAAATGTTCTTTTTTTAGTACTGACCACGTGGTGGGGGTTTTCCCTTTTGTTTGTGGAAGGGCAGCACGCTCTTACTTGCCTTGTTCATTCCTTGGAGTAATGCTCAATCTTAAGAACCTCTAGTTTTGTTCCATGGAACTTTTTAGGTACTCCTTGTTATTTTTGTTTGGGGATACTCATGTCAACCCTGTGTCCGGATTTTTTTTTCTACCTGCAGCAACCCTTTGCAGTAATTACTCTTTTCTGGCTTAGAGGAGCAATTGTAAAGTGGTTAGTGCAGCTGGAATGTCTGGAGCACCAAATGACAATGCTGTCATCAGGCATGCAGCATTCCCAGGAGATGGAAAACTCCAGGCACAACAAGGTCTCCTGAGGAGAGTCAGAAAAGCTTGGGTGACTGCAAATTAGAGACCTTGTTGCTCACTTCCTAAGTAGAACTTCCATGACACTGCAAAGGCTGTCTAAAGTTGAACACAGAATAGTAAATAATTTACTATTAAAAGACTAATAAATTTGTTCAGAGGGGTAGGGGTGGACAGTGTTAGGCACAGGTCCGTATTAGAAAGGGTACTTGGCTTTTGGCAGCCTTGAGCTGGTCTTAATTGGCTCAGTTGTCTCATGAAATCCTACCTGGAGCATCAATGAGGAAAGGCAGAAAATTATTACCTCTCTTTGAGAATATATGGCTCCTTTAAGGGTCCACTTCAAAAGTCTTAGAGGAAATTCACTGGCTGTACTCAGTATCCTGACAAGTGTAATGCTTCTTTGCACTTTACCTCAAGTATCTCTGTTAAGAGAAACTGAACATTTTGTTAGGGAAAGAACCCAAGACATGACCAGGTGCTTTGTCCTTTTGATAAAAAATGTAAAATACTGTTAAAGACTTTAAATTTCTTGGAGGTGCTTGGTAGTCTGAGCAACTTCCGTACTTTTGGTTTTTTTCTAATCTGAGGGATTCACATCTGAGCTGCCAGATTCTTTGATGTGGTGCAAAGTGTTATTTTTGTGAAAGAAGTTCCTGTCTGAGGTTGTACAGAGAATTTTTTTTTTCTCTTCAGAGAAAATTCTGTCCTTATTAGGCATATAACATGAGTAACAGACCTGCTCATTTCAGGGTGGAATGAGGCAGAAGGTCCTCTTGAGGTCTTTAAAGTTCTCTTTATTTGGTGAAACACAAAAAACATCTGTGTTTATGTTCACAATCATGTCCCATACTAATATCTGCCTTTGTACTAAAATTGATTGGTCATTGATTGCAACAGAGCACGAGCCAAGTAAAAGCAATCCAGAGAGGATTTAGTAACCAAAATACCTCATCTTCACCTACCAGATCTAGGATTTGATGCTTTTTGGGACAGTCTCAAGCGTGTCTACAAGTTCACTTCTGTTTCTTCTTCTGTCTTGTTTCTGCTCTTAAGAGCATTGATTCTTGCTTTAAGAGCAGAAACAGGTTTTAAGGCTGGGAATTCTATCTCTATCAATTACAGAGAGGATGAGGCTTCTCTTTACCAGGTTAATCATACTCAGACAATAGCACTGGTCCTATTAGTAACAGTGGTGAGTAGTTAAGTAGTTAATTATACAGACTAGGGATGACACAGCATGGCCCATCATGTAGCCAGAGCAATGGGATGGAACAAGAGGAGCCCCAGCTCCCAACCAAACACATTGTTTTTTGCTTGGAGTTTGTGAGTCAGTATAGTTTAAAGTACACATAGTACAGTATGAAGATAATAGTCAGATACTCTTTGTCTAAAAAGCTGATTAAGAAAACCAAATATATTGTCATTAGGCTTAGATTAGCTGTGCAGGTGTTCATGCCACTGCTGAAAAATACCAAACCTACAAAATGGGAAGGGGAAGATTTGAAGATGATAAGACTGAGTTTTGGGGCCTCTTTTTAGGTTAAGATATTTTATTTGCAGGCAAAAGCAGTTTTGGCCTGTGTTTTTTGATTCTCCATTTTTAGAAAGTATATGGAAAAGGTTCTTGGAATAAACGTGTTTGAATTTAAATCTTGAGGAAAGGAGAGCTTTGTTTAAATTCAGAGCAATGATTATGACGTTGCATTGTTTTTTTCCCAGTTTTTTTTTTCTAGTAACATGGAAGAAACTTGGTAAGATCTGTGCTTCTTTGTTGAAAAGGCCATCCTAAAGATTCTGTATTTTAGAGGAACCTTTGAATGTTGTAGGTGCAGATAGTACGTAATTCTCAGATACATAAATTTTAGAATGTGTGCACTATACATATTTCAGATCTAAATTATAAACTCAGTGTGAATTTAGGTTGTTTCTGGTAATACAACCTGTCCAGAACACGTGTCTGGTGTTGTTAAAGACCATGGTTGTGTTTTTAGTTTGGCATCTGAGGACTGAAACCCTGACTTGTCTGTTTGGAACTCTTAATCTCCAGGGAGTGCATAGGGGCTGATGATTTTGCTTCAGATTGATGACTAGCTATGCCTATTTGTAGTGATAGTGACTGTTTATTAGACTGGTTACTTGCAGCCTCTTCAGTTCTCTGCTGGAATTTAGCCTCTTAAAATAGTTAATCTTTATGAGGAACTTTTTCAGAAAACCAGTGAAATAGTACAATTTAAACTTCCTGTTTTCACTGAATTACGGAATTTTAGTGTTGTATGAATTGAGTGGAGCCTTTCAAAGCCATCTGGTCCAATCCTGCTTAGAGCTGGACATTGGTCAGGGTTTGTCCCTCCAGGTTAAGAGCTTTCTGCAAGGATAGAGGCAGCTCAGCCTCAGTAAGTTGTCTCAATATCTGATCATCCTCATGGTGAAACGTTTTTCCTTCCACTTAGTGCTGCCTCGTCTGGTTTGAAGAATGGGGTCTTGTGGACACTTAAAGAAAATCAAAAGTATTGCCAAATACATCTCAGAAGAGCAAAGCCTAAATTTCATGTTTTAGCTGGCACTGCCTTACAGTATTGTGTGTGTCTTAGAATTGCTTCAGCTAATCTACTTAAGGATTAGTGTAATTTGTCTGTTAATTTAGAAGGGTAGAATACCTTCATTTTCTGCTCCTGGTATTTCACTGTATTTTCTAGGCACAGAAGATCACTTCACTTTGCCTTTTCCTTAGCTCTGGTGAAATTCTTACTTTTGAGATACATGTAGACCCCAGGCTGCTGATTGGTATTATAAAATCCTTATAACCCTTTCTGCAATGAATTTAAAATGACTGGATTTTACCATTTTAATTGAGACTATATGAGTTGGCTTCCAGAAATGTAGTTCTGAGTTGAAGAGGCTTCCTTAATAGTTGGTTTTGGTTTGCTTTGAGGAAAAAGGCCTAAGAGGGGAGGTTCCCAAGTCCAGGCACTTTCACCTTCAGTAGTAAGTTTTTGCCAGTTGTTAGCTTCCTGTCTGCATATTAAGGGTTCATATTCTTAAATAACAAGTAACAATACATAATAATTAATTTTATATGCTTATGTATTGAAGGGATGTGTATTTACTTCTGATATATTAAATAGATCATTATTAATTTCAGAGTTGAATGACTTGATGTATAATCAAAATTTTTTGAGCGCTTGCCTAACGTTCTTGCATTAATTCTTGTGAGTCTCTGTGTAAGTGTGTAATGTACAGAATCTTTTTTGTTGAGATTGAAGTTAGTGTCATATTGGGTTTTTTACATTTTTGTTGTTGTTCTTCAATTGTCTTTCAGAATGATTGACTGGTTATCCTGGCCTCTGGCTCAGCATGTGGAAACATGGGTGATTGCACTGCTGAAAGGATTGGCTGCAGTCCAGAAATTCACCATCCTCATTGATGTCACTCTGCTTAAGATCGAATTGGTATGTTGGAAAAGCACATTCAAAATTGAAGGAGAGGGAAAGGAATTTGTAACAGCTGTAAAATTGCATAGAATCTCATGTATTGCAACAGATTCTGCAAATAGGATGTAAATGTATCTATAGCTTTCAGTTGCATGTAATGTTTGTCTGTTTCAAATGGTTTTGTGTTGGGACATCTGTTTACATGTTTACTGAAGTTTTACTTTCTAGATTTACTGAAATAAATGTGGATTTTTCTAGGTCTTTAATCGACTTTGGTTTCCTCTAGTGAGGCCTGGTGCCCTTGCTGTCCTTTCCCATATGTTACTTAGCTTTCAGCATTCTCCAGAAGCTTTTCATTTGGTAAGTTATTAAATAAATGGATTTCAGTTCTTTGAAATGTCACTTGTGTGATTTCTAAAGTGAGTGTAAAGAGTAACAGAATTGATACGCTTGGATTTTGTGTTTGAAGGTGCTAGAATCAGATTCCTGTGGCCACAGACCACTAGGATTTTAACTTCCAGATTCACGCACGTAATAACTGGGAGCAAGCATTGTTCTTCTTTGTGCATACATACTTGTGGCAATGGTATCTGGGCACCACAGTGTGACTGTATGCTGCTGGTAATCTGGTTTATGTGGTGTGAAATTGGCTGATAAAGAGGGGCTGCAAGTAGATTTTGAAGCACAGCTGTCTGAGGAAAACAGATAACCAGTTATCTCTGTGTAGCCTGGTCACTCTGAATAGGTTCATGATCCCAGCAAGTACTTCACCTCAATAAAACTGTACTATATCTGTGTTTCACTGTACATATAGACAGACTAAAGGAGACTGTTTTAATGGTCCCTCTTAAATGCAGTTCAAATTTCAGGCTGTAGATATGAGGGTATTAAAGTGACTGTATTAGTACAGCAAGATGTCCCCATACTTGGTTTTCAGCTTAAAGTTTAAGTGAAGTCTGAGTTTAATAGAAGCAGCCTGGCACGCTGCTGTCCCCAGGGCTCTGAAGGGATATCAAACCCTTTGTTTAATGTCAGAGTAAGTGCTTCATGCCTGTTACGCTGTTTTTTAATGGTGGATGTCTGAAGTTTCTCTCTCCTCCTTCCACCTCCCTAATCTTGGCCTGGCATAGAAATCTGAGTCACAAATGCAAGAGCCAAGTAGCCTCGAGTATGCCCAAAACATAAATATTTCATGTATTTGCCATCTTTCTTTTCCTCTGTTCCAGAGAGAGAGAAAACACCGAGAAGAATGAGAGCTTATTCTAGAAATAGGAATTTGATTTAACAGAGATGATTTCTGTTGTAGGCTGCCATCAGTACTGCATAAACATCTCTCTTCAGGATTTCCTGACTATTTTTGCTGCATTTTAAGCAACCTTCACTATCAGTTTTTGAGCTACTGCTATCATTTAGTATTCTATAATATTTTCCTGCACCTAAACTACTTGTTTACTTTTTATAACAAATGATCTGATTACAAAATGGTTAAATACACATTTGATAAATATAAATTAATTTACTTGGCAATGCATCTGAGAAAACATTCCCCCTCCTTATGCTTGAGCATCATTAACATAAATTAGTTGGTTTTTTTTATAGAAGAAAAACAGTCATGTGCTTATGATGTAGCACTTACCATGATGATCTGAAGTCTACTGATGTATAAAATTTCAATTCAACCTCAAGCCAGAAGTGATACTTGTGTGTATTCAAGCTGTAACTGTCAGTATTATGCAGCCTACAGAATTTGACTCAGTTTGAGAGCTGAGTACCCTTTCTGTTCTTCCCTTGTGCTTCATCTGTGCAGAATTATCCTGTCTCAGGTCTGCTTCATACAATCTTATTCTTGGAGCTCAGAAGTCACTTTCTCATTGCTATGTACCCATATTTATAAACTGAAAGAGGGAGTGTTTTCATTGCAGCTTCCACTGTTGAATCTATAATGCACTGAACACTTCATCTGTTTTTCTTTTTAAACAGTGGCTATCTTGCTTATCTAGAGAGAGAAGGGTTTGTTTCTCAGAGATGTAAAAATACTTTTTATACTCAGAGAATAACCAATCTTTGAAAAAATGGCAAATTAGTATTTTGCACCTGTCTGCTTTTACTTAGGTGTTTTGACGTCTATTAATTCTTGTAGTTGGTGTATTTTTCTAAAATTATATTTTAATTTCTGTATTTCCTGTCTTTACCTTACAAATTGTTCAGTAGCAATTAGAGATGAGAAATTATTTCATTAGCTTCTTTCACAGTTAATCAATTTTGATTACTTGGAATCTGGCAAAGGTGCCTGAAATATTTTGGTTCACAGTGAGAAGTCCTGACTCCTTGGGAGTTGCTTTGAAATAAATTTCTTCTTGAGGTTTTAAGACTAATGTGAAATGAGTCTCATGCACTTAAAAATGGAGAGCTGCGCTGAAGAAGAGGAAGGAGATGCAGTAAACACTTTTGATTTATGCCCACTTTAAAATAATAATGAATCTGAACTAGTCCTCAAATAGATTCCCATAGCTGTGATAAACTTTTTCAGCTCCTAGTAAATTACATGGTTATGGTTTATGGAGCTGAGCTCCCTCACTAGGTGGAGCTGTGAGCCAGTTTCAGTCGTGTAAGCTGGAACGCAGGGATGCATCCATTGGCTTGTGATCCCAAGCATTAGATTCCGTGTAAGGAAAATTGAGAGGCTTGTTTTAAAAATTGTATCTGTGAAATTAGAACAGGATACTGATAGTAGTAACACAAAAGGAAAATGTTTGCAGCTAGTATTGTTAAAAAACAGTCCTTTGGACACTTGACCATTTAAAATCTTAGCGTGCATCTTCTAAGTTCATAAAGTTCCACAACTTGCTATGTGAGCTAAAGAGAGCATTGAATAATTAACTGTGCTGCTTGAAAGTTGTCATGAGTAAAGAATAATGCATGTTTTTCCAAGTTATTGTTTCTCAAGCGTTTCTTAATAACAAAAGGTCCCTGTCATTTGGCATATACAAAAGAATGAAGTTCAATGGAGTTGTTTGTAGAAATTAAAAATAAAATGGAAAAATGCAATTAACACCTTTCTGTTTGTTCACTTGCTACCCCACTCAGATTGTCCCACACGTGGTCAGCTTGGTTCACTCCTTCAAAAGAGATGGCTTGCCCTCCAGTACAGCCTTTCTGATGCAGCTGACTGAGCTGATACACTGTATGATGTATCATTACTCAGGATTTCCAGAGCTCTATGAACCCATTCTGGAAGCCATTAAGGTACAGTAGGAATGTTAAGAGGGTGGAATGTTTTTGTTTAGCTTTTCCAGATATGAAGCTGTAATTCCACTTATGTAAATTCTTTAGAACTTCCACTGGGAGAAGAGAGCTAACCACATAATCCCATGTCAATTCTTATTGTGTTTGGAGTACAGCAGAAAAATTTGCCCGAGTGTCTGTGATAGGATTATAGCAGGCTTTAAGAGAAGCCTGAAATGAGATCCTTTATTGAAAGTACAATCTAATTTCTTAAGCCTTATGTAATGATTAATATACTTTCATGAAGTTTATTCTAGGTATTTCATTCCAAGCCAAGCTAGAATCTGTAGCTTCAAATACAAGTTAAGAGCACTGATGGTATTGAAGAGAAGTGGGTTCTCAGAAGTATTTGGCATGGTGCTAACCTTTGGCTAGGTCCAAAATACCATTAATATTGCAGTGGGTATTGCAGGCCTCTGTGGGTAAGGGATGCTGGCCTATGCTGTTTAAAAAAAGAAAAGTTAAAACCCCAAACCCTTAGATTAATAAAATAAAAATGAAAAGAAATAAAAAAAAATTAAAAAAAAAACAAAACCAAACCAAAACATCAAACAAAAAAAACCACAAACAAAAAAACAAACCACCAAGAACACTTGAGTGTTTTACTGTCTTATTTTATAACACTGGTATTGCAGTTAAATGTTTTGACACTTAAAAGCCCCTCAGAATTTAACTCCAAGTGCCCCTTAGTCTTGCAATTTGCGAGTTAAATAAAGAAAGCTTTGAAGGGGAAGCCTTGGGGTGGGGAGGGGGTGGCTGTTGTGTATTTTAGGCTATCAGGGATAGCAAGACCTTGAAGGGGAATTGGGGAGCAAGGGAAAACACAGTACTGCTGAATGGCAGGACCTCTTAGAAAAACAAATACAAAAACCTAATAGGTGTGTTAAATGTTTCTCTTGCAGGATATGCCCAAACCCACTGAAGAGAAGATTAAGTTGATTCTCAGTCAGAGTGCTTGGACTTCTCAATCCAGTTCTTTGCCATCTTGTTTATCTAGACTTTCTGGAAAATCTGAAACTGGGAAGACAGGCCTAATAAATCTTGGAAATACTTGCTACATGAACAGTGTTATTCAGGCACTTTTTATGGCTACAGAGTAAGTTGTTCTTAACAGCTCTTCATTGCCAATTAATTCTTACAGTTACTGCATTCTTAATTTTCACAGAAAAGTAACTTGTCCTGGAGTCTCTCACCTTGCTAGATCTGAGTGAATTTCTTTGCACTCACTTACTGTTTGCTTTGTGAAAGTCCAGCTCTGTGAAACTGCAATTTTAGCCATCAAAAATCCTGATCCTGCTGTCCAGTATCAAAAGACAAGTCCTTTTTTTCCCCTCACTGTCCTTGCTCACTTCAAAGTAAAAGTTTGATGCTTCTGTTATAATCTGGAAGGTATTGAAAAACTTTGTCTGTCTGTAGCTCGTTCTTACACATGTAAATGTTTGAAGGAATAGGTGTTTTGCAGTGTTAGTTCTTACTGTACAGTAGTTTGGCATCTGCACTAGAGCAGAGTCCAGGTATTAAAGGGAAGTGTTACATGTTTTGTGGTCTTTCAGTCTGAAGTAATTATCTGAGCTGGAATGATAACTGCATTGTTAGAAATCTAGCGAGGAAACTAATGTGTCTCTCATTTCAGTTTCAGAAGACATGTTTTATCTTTGAATCTAAATGGCTGTAATTCACTAATGAGAAAATTGCAGCATCTTTTTGCATTTTTGGCCCATACACAGGTATGTCAGTTTCTTTCATCTGCTGTTTTTTAAGCCTTGATCTATATACCAAAATGGAAACAAACATAATGTCATGGGAGTCCTCTTGAGTATACTAAATATAAATATTATAGGTTTCTATGGGAATGAGTCTGTCTCCAAATGTTCAGATGATGTGGATAGACTTATAAAGAGGTGTGTATTTCATAAGTGGAAGATCTTGGCATTTTGTTGTTTTTATAAGTGGGCAGTAACAGGTTTTCTTTGAGAAGCCAAAATGAGAAAATGCAAGTAAGACCTGACTTGATATACAAGGTGACTTTATGTAACTTTCTAGGATAAACTGTGACTTTGTGCAATCATTTTTACGCTGGATTTTATTGTAGTTCAAATTTTAAAGTGAACTTTATCAAATGCTCAGAACATTCTCCTAATGCCAGAAAGGCATAAGATGCTTTTGTTTTCTTTAAATAATAGCAATAAATTCATTATGAAGGGAATGAGGCTGGATCAGCTTAAAAATAAATTGGTACTTACGAAATACTGGTGTTTTGAAGACAGAAAACAGGTTTTTTAACTCATCAGCAAGAACAGTAGCTACTACTATGCATCATATCTGATTTACTCTTGCTACACATTTAATACTTGCCTGCAGGATCAACTATTTTCATCTTTGTACTGAAGGTGATTGCTGCAAAATTAATGGCTCTCCCTTTGTTTAAGTTGTTTGAATGTTTGTGTACCGTGTGTTTCATTCAGTTACTGTAAGGTAATGCAGTCCAAAGTTCAGTGGTCAATATTAAAATAATATGACCAATTTTTTAAGTTTTTCTGATGTAACCTTGCCTTGCTTCTCTTACACGAACAGAGGGAGGCATATGCTCCTAGAATCTTCTTTGAAGCTTCCAGGCCACCATGGTTCACCCCTCGATCCCAGCAGGATTGCTCAGAATATCTCCGATTCCTGCTAGACAGGTATGGTTATTGTGCCATTAATGGGAATGAATCAACAGTCTTACCATGCAGTGTTGAACTCTTAAGAGCAGTTGTATAACAGTTCCACTGCATGAGTAGGGATCAGGAATTCTAGGCCTCATTCCTGTCTTTCTCTGGTTTTCTCTATGGTCTGTGAACTGCTTTTCTTCATGGACTGAATCTGTGGTACAGTCTGGATGCCATCTAGGATCCCCATAATTGAAAGCAGGTTACAGTGGTAACAATGTGCCACTTTTACCAATCTAAACATGGGTGGTATGTTTAGGGTCGTGGTCCTGTTGCAAAATCAGCGTGGCTGTTGAAAGCAGTTTAATTGTGCTTCAATTTCATGTTGGTGGAGGCAGCTGTATTTCATACAGGTCATATAAGTCACAGAGATGTACATGCCTTTCTAACCAGTTTAATAAGCAAGCAAATTAACTGTGGCAAAGATAAAACAAAAACACCTAAATTTATTAGTAGCCCTCTTTATTTTTGGCTAGCTGAGGTGTGGCTTAAGCGTTATTGCTTTATGACACATGACGCTTCTGGAGAAGTTTATCTCAATAGTGAAGTAGTGTTCTCTTATATTTTCCCCCACACACCTCTTGGGTTTCTTTTTTGGTTTGTTTTTTCTTGCTGTAGTTTCTTAACTTTCCTGGCTACAGAATTCTGACCTTCTCTTTAGAAATAGTCTGGCAGTAGATAAATAGCTGCTTATTCTCTTATAAAATCTGACATACAGAACCAGTCAACTGGAGAGCTGATTTATTAAGATAATGTAATGGTAAAGAATAAAAACATTGTTAGTTTTTTTTAATACTTGCCAGTTCTTTCAATATATCTATTGTGTTCTGTTATATATAACAAAACCCACACTAAATGCATTTGTGCCTTTCAGACTCTTGGATAGCACAGACCTCTGTGGTTCAGCTTGCTGGTCTAAAAAATAACAAACAGCTTTTTTTAGTGTAAAACCCTTCTAGCCACTTAACATCTGCATTTTTTAGCAAAGCTGGGATAAAAAGTCTGAAATAGTGCAGCAGTATTTGTTTGGAAAATAGCCCAATTACTTGGATTTCTTTTTCTTTGTCTTCAGGCTGCATGAAGAAGAGAGAACTTTGAAAGCATTGTCTTCAGCAAAGAGTTCTGAAAGTCTAATGAACGAAGAGTCCCAGGCACAAGAAGCTGTCCATAAAACACAAGTATTTGCTGAAACACCTTGTATGGGAAGTGAAGAAAGAACTCTGATAGAGAAGATGTTTGGAGGAAAATTGAAGACTACCATATGCTGTTTGAACTGCAAAAGTATGTCTCAAAAGGAAGAGGCTTTCACAGATCTCTCTCTGGCTTTCTGTCCTCCGACTTCCTTGGGGAATGTTAGCCCAAAGTGTATGGAGCATTCTGAAGTGAAAGATGACTACGTGGTGCAAACTAATACTTTAGCAACGAGTCCTGCTGCAGAAACACCTCTCAATAATTTGGATGTAAATCGTGGATGTGACATGATAATGAATGAAGGAACCATAGAAGATTTTTCTACTGAGCCAAACCCTGAGAATACCACAATTTCTGAGCTCAAGCAAGTACAGACTAATAGGGATATGTCTCAGAGCCTAGTAGGTAAAAACACCCTGTCCGTTACAGACTTACTCAATTATTTTCTGGCACCTGAGATCCTTAGTGGAGACAATAAGTATTATTGTGAAAAGTGTGCCTCTCTCCAGAATGCTGAGAAAACTATGCAAATCATTGAGGAACCTGAATACCTCATTCTCACTCTTTTGAGATTTTCATACGATCCAAAGTGTCATATAAGGCGCAAAATCTTGGACAATGTGTCTCTACCACTTGTTTTGGAACTGCCAGTCAAAAGCATAACATCCCCTCTAGCTGTGGTTTCGGGAGGTTGGTCTGTTGGTGTTGAGATTTCTGATACTGGAGAAAATCTTGCTAAAAAACTGAAGCCCTCGGGTGCTGATGAAGTGACCTGCCCACAGCTGGTGCCCTACGTGTTAAGCTCTGTGGTAGTGCATTCTGGTGTATCCTCTGAAAGTGGACATTACTATTCCTACGCTAGGAATGTTACTGGGTCAGGCCCTTCAGGGCTCTGCCACCAGTCTACAGCTCTTTCCTTAGTTTCTCCTCAGGATAAGTTGTTGACAGAGGAGAGTCCTTGTACTGTTGTAGAAAATGAGCTGGACGCTGAGATGCCGAGAGAATGGTTTCTGTTCAATGACAGCAGAGTGACATTTACGTCATTTCAGTCAGTCCAGAAAATTACCAGTAGATTTCCAAAGGACACTGCTTATGTTCTGTTTTACAAAAAGCAAAACAGCACCTGTGGCTTCAACACCAACACGGCAAATGGACTGTGGGTAAATGGAGACCCTCCTCTACAAAAGGACCTCATGGATGCAATTACAAAAGATAATAAACTGTACTTGCAGGTAAGATGGAAGTTTTGCGTGAAGGGCGGTCTCCCTAAGCCTCACAAGAGGCAGTCTAAAGGAAAGAACAAGTTAGCTTTTAAATATTCTGGTATATTAACCTTATAAATCACCAGTTGGGCTTCCATCATGGTGCTGCTGAACAGGCTTCATAGTAAGGTCGTCACTATTAGGTGGGAAATGTCAACATGCGTCATTTCAGTTTAAATTTTTAGTGCTGGTGCTTGTATAGGTCATTTAACCACTTGTAATTCCATACAGGAGAGGCTTACAGTTCAAACTTTCATTGGCTTTATACTTAAAAACTTCTAAGCTGTGTTCTTAATAGTGCATTTTCCTTTGTAGTCCAGTTTTACTTACACAGCTTTGCTTACCCAAATGCTAGAACCACTGAATGAAAGCTGGTGACTAGATTCCGTTTTCCCTTTGCTGCCTCTTCTGTATCCCTCTGTGGGACCAGCACTGCCAGCTGCACATTGCCTGAGAGCTTCACCTTGCTATTGTCACCTTTTTGTTTGCTGGTATTTTACAGATATGAACAAGAGAGCTAAGAGTTTAAATTGCAGCTCTGCTGTTGTCTATAAACTGTGGTTACAGCATTTGTGCCCTGTCTTTGCTTATGTGCCACATCTCCTCTTGCCTTTCTCTTGGCCTCTGTTGCAGCAGGCTCTTTTCATGGAATCAAAGACTAGTTTGGGTTGCAAGGGACCTTTAGAGGTCACCTAGAGTCCAACCCCTCTGCCATGCGTAAGGATGTTTTCTTCTAGATCAGGTTACTCAAAGCCCCATCGTGCCTGGCCTTGGATGTTTCCAGGGATGGATCATCTACCACCTCTCTGAGTAACCTGTTCCAGTGCTTCACCACCCTCATTGTAAAAATTTTACAATGTTTGAGGAGGTTGGGGGTTTTTTAGTTTGAATTTATTGTATTTTCTCCACCTTTCAGTTTTGTATTCTTCACTGTTGGCTTTCTTTGTAGTGCTTTAGTAATCTCAGTCGGTGAACTTCTGTCCTTTTCTCATTTTAATTGAGGCTTATTAGAAGTGCTCAGTTTCTGTTTTTCTCAAGTTAATGCTAATACTGTGATTCACTGAATTGGATTATGGTAATCCTGAGACCTCACCTTTTACTTCAGGTTCAGAGTTCTAAACTAGTATTTCCCTACTAACTTAAAAATATACTTTCCTATCCTTGAGAAAGCCTTATTTTCTTTAGAAAAAAATGTTAAAAACATCTGTAGCTTACTGCGTTTGTTTTACTGTTGCATATGAGTTTACCACGTGCGTTTTTCTCGGTCCAGAGAACTGTATTGACTGTCCAGTTTTACCTGCCTGATTTAGTATTTGAGTATTTGTTGGGATAAATATAATCAGCTTGAAAACATGCAGCTTTTTTTTTTTTTNTTTTTAGAAGCAGGGCTATTGTTTGTAAAAATGCCAGTGCTTTATACCATATTAGAACAATTTAGTGTAGGTTAATATTAAACAAGCCAATATATGCCTCGAGAGATGAAAGAAGTATGCTGATTTATCACAAACTGCTGAACAGGAATGAAGCAAAAGATCTTGAACTCTAAATAATTCACTTTAAGCATTAATACACAAATAGCCTGTGGTTTTTAAATACTAATACTCTGCCAAGAAACTTTAATAGTTTATGATTTGGTCATTGTTCCATGTTTCTCTTGTGTGTGTATGTGTATATAGAGATGCCTTCCATCCATTAAGCAAAACTCTTCATATACTTTACAATGAAGCTGTAGTGTTCTTTTTATCTACAGTTTTAAGATTTTTATTTAACATAGCTGCAATCCTGTTGTTGATGCTTATATTCTTTTAGGGCATGGTTTGTTAGGAGATTTAAGGGGGATAAAGTTGCCAGAAAACAGTTCTCTGGAGGGATGAAAGTGAAATGTCGTGACATTTTTATGAACTATTTTACCAGAAAAAAAAGAAAAACCAGCCCAGGTACAGTGTAGAGAGTTTGCTTTTGAGAAGAAATTTTGTTCTAAGCTAAACAGCTTGGCCTTGGGTTTGGGGGGTTTTGTGTGTTTTTTTTCCCCAACTGAACGGGCTATTTATACCAGGTCTGCTGTTTTAATCAAAATGTTTGGTTGATTTCTGTTCCCGGAAGAGTAGTTCTTATTTCTTCATATTTCCGTGTTATTCCTAGTAAATTTACTTAGTGTTTGATACATCATGTAGTTACCCAGATAGCTACAAATCCACATATTCCTGCATTATGCTGTCTTTCAGAAACACGGCCAGTGTAGACAGTATCCTCCAAATACCTTACGTAGTTTTGGAAATGAGTGTGCATTTCAGTCTGTAGCAGTGTAAAAGAGCTTCCAACTTAGGCTGTGTTTTGTGAAGAGGACAAAGTAATTTAAACCCACAAGGACTGTTTTCAGCCCTTGCGGAGGTACATGGACAAGACTTAAATTCAGTGCTTTCATGGGAGTACAATACAGTCAGTCTTCCAAGTTCTTGGCTCTGCTCCTTCCTTTCACCAGGAGGTGGAGGAGAAAAAGAACAATTCAAGGTGACCCATGTAATTACTAAATCCCTCTATAAAGTTTGCTCGCATTGCCTTTGGGAGGTGTGTGGTGCTGAGGTATCGTGGGAAGGAGGGTGTTGGTATGAGCCTTAGTACCTGAGTCCTTGCCGTTGGTTTCCTAAAGGAGGAAAGCTTGTACAGCTCCAGGGTCTTTTTCTTGTTAGTCTTCCAGAGCCCAGCACCTGCCTTCTCCCCCTCAGTTTTTGAAGCTGTTGGCTTATTTGGGAAAGAAAGGGATACTGGAAGCAAAAAGTTTATTAAACTAGTTGGCCAGAGACAAAATAGTGTTTGGTATCTCCAACGAGGGAAAAGCCTGTGCTGATCCCCTTTTTACATGCCTTAAGAAGCCTGAGGAGCATTCAGCTGAGAGAGCAGCTGGCAGGAGGCAGAGCTTTCTTGGTCCTTCCCTTGTGCAGGTACATTTTCCAGCAGCTGACTGATCTTCTATGAAGTGCTTGTGAGTTGCAGAGACCTACTAATGTTAAAACAGGTAGCGTAGCAATAATACTTGAAAGCTGAAAAGGTGCAATGAATAAAACTAGATAGCTTGTCCATCTTCTTGCCTCTTAATTGAGTAGGTTGTTAGTCTGCACAGTTGATTGAGTGGAATAAAAAAGTGTCTTTTAAATAATTAACATTGATGTAGTGGTTTTACTTTCAGTTTTGCAATCAAGAACAAGGGCGTTTTAAAATTCCTAGGGTGAAAATTCATGTGAAATTAATTATTGAATTAAAATGAAATGTGAATATGAATGAAATAATATGAAAAGAATGTTTTGTTAGGTTTTGATCTGTCGAATTTTTTGTAACATCCCATGTTGCTCTAAAACGCAAGTTTAGCATAAACTTAAATGGATTTAATTACGTTGCACTTAAAATTACTGATGTTGGACAGAATTGGTTTTGGCTGTGAATGTTCAATGTGAAGTCCAGCAAAGCCATTCGCACTTAAGAGTCTGGGAGTTAACAATGTTGCTTTAAAAGCTGGTTCAAATTTTACTAAAGAAATAAGCTGCTTCAAGGGCTTGAGGTTTCTTGGTTTGTTTTGTTTTTCTTTTTTTAAATTGTCTTCATTCTTTCATTTCAGGAGCAAGAGCTTAGTGCTCGGACACAAGCACTTCAAGCTGCCTCAGCCTCGTGCTCCTTCCGCCCCAATGGATTCGATGACAATGACCCCCCTGGCAGCTGTGGCCCCACAGGTGGAGGAGGAGGGGGTGGGTTCAGCACCGTCGGTAGATTAGTCTTTTGACTATGAAGACAACCTGGAATACACTGGTTCCAAAGCAGCCCAGTACTGCTGAGGGCAAATAAAATATTGAACTTTGTCAGATATTGTACCAATTTTTGAGACTTGATCCTTGTTCTAAAGCAAATTGTTGGTGTTTTTTTTTGGTTATGTTTTATTTGAAATAAATAAGCGCATAATGGAAAAAAAAAAAACTACCTCTTAAAAATTCAGTTGCTTTCATAGTAAGATATGCTTGCCCAAAAGACAGAAAATTAAGATTTTTAAGCAGTTGCTAGTGACATTGCATTAAACTGAACAAACACACATCGGTTTCTCTTGTCCTCACGCACTGAATGAAGAAAGCTCATTTTTAGCTCTGATGGTATTGCTTTATGTAGAGGCCCATTTTCACATGGGCTAAACTGCATAATGTAGTCTCTCGCCCCCAGCTTATTTCCAAACCCAGTACCTATGTGGATTTTCAGAGATGATGCAATCCATAATGAAGGCAATAACTTAAATGTGACATGCTACAGTACTTTCCAGGTTAATAGTTTTTCAGTCTGTTTCCAGTGTAAATGACAAGAAGAAAAAAATAATTTATAAATATTTGCTAAGTTGTTATCCAAGAAACAGCATGTTGTGTAAGGAACAATGTTTTTAAATAGAAATTGTTAACTTTGTAGCATTTTTAATTATTTTGAGGATTTTAAAATTGTTTCAGGGAATATATCTGCTGTGTGTTGGAAAGGAAGAGATTCTGTATGTGCCTTGCAGTACTGTAACTTAAACTTTCTGAGGCTGCAGAAAATAAGTGTGTTAGTAGTCAGTTATTTTTGGTCAGTATTAGAAATCAAGACGTTTATAGAAAGCTTTTAGGTTTCCAGAAGTAAAAATATGGTAGTTTGAAATGCAATTAAGTGTTGCCCTTTATTTTTTGATTAAAAAAGATTGCATCCCTAGTAATCGATAACCTTCACAGCCTGCGCTGCTGTGACAAATCTGGTGATAAATCTGGTGATGAGCCATGTGTGTGAAGTCCCAGAAAGGCTGCCTGCATTGATCTTGGCTGAGGAGCTTGTGCTTCTGAGAGTCCTTTGAAGTTTTGCCTTCAGGTTTTGCTTGTAGTGAGAAGCTCCTGATGAGTTCAGGGGTTGTTTTTTTTAATCTGCAGAAGCCCAAAATGATTCTGCCTATGGAGCAGTGTTTGCTTGCTCGTTAGGCCAGCAGAGGTTGGGGATCCACTCTTTTGAGTCTTGGCGGAAATCACAACTTTGGTTTGGATGTGCAATGAGGATAACAGAAGCAAAGGAGTTACACTGTTGAACCTGGTGATTAATTCTTAACTTGAATAATCTTAGAGTGAAGTGTACATTTCTTTAAAAGTATTTTTACAAAATTCTGCACTGTTTTGCTGTGGTTTTTATATTCTACTAGGTGACAAGGTATGTCCTTAAAAAGCATGCAGACATGGCAGGTTTTAGCTTAACTGTATAAAAATAAACAAATTTCTTAGAAAATGCTTTAAAAAGCATAAAATAAGTTGGGAAAATGAAATCTTGTTCATATGATTCTAAATATATGGAGTTTAGTCTGAAAGGTAACTTAGCTTGCAAGCTATTTTTATATTATCACTCAAACTATGCTATTTACTCTCCTATGGATTCGTATGTTGCTGCTCAACAAAGCTAGAGCAGCTCACTTTGATTTTTTTAATACTTTCCAAGCTTTTTTGTGGCAGTTTGTGACACCTTGGCTTTGACCTACACTTTTCGTTGCTATCTCAGTTGTAGGTCTCTGAACCAGGGGTTCAGCTGTGGAAATGTGGAATGTTTTGAGATCAGCATGAGGAACGTTCTCATTTTGTTGTACTTGGGCGAGGTTTTCTTGAAAGCTCACTTTGCCTTGAAATTCTTTTGTCTTTTAGGCTTCTCTGCCGGTTAGCTCGGGTTTTAAAATGTCTCATGTGATGGGTTAATTTGGCTTTCCTCTCCCAGATTATGAGGACACAGTAAAAAGCTGTCTACTGTTTGCATTACAATGGGAGCATTTTGTCTCTGTTTCAATTTACTGTTCGTTTTAACACACCAGTGAGTAGAAGCAGTGGCAAGTGGTTTTACTCTATATGAAATCATAATTTTGTAAAGGTCAACTTTGTTTTTATGTTCTCACAGTAAAAATATAAATCATGTAGCCTACCTAAAAATAACATGCAGTATGAGTTTTGTATACCTGTTGTACTATATTTATTTCATGAGCTCCTAGGCGGCTTTCTACGCCCTTGTTTGCCTGTTCTAAATTAGGTGTTAAATATGGAAAATTTATATGAAAATAATGCCAATCAGGTTGGATCTGCCTAGGTACAAAATGATGGATGTCTCAAGCTGAAAATAACTTCTTTCTTTCCCCTTGTTGGCTTCTGTTGATGCAATTACTTGGGGTTTTACGAGTAGATTTTAAAATGCCGAGTACCTACTTGCAAGTCTGTTTGCTGAGCTGACAGCCATCGGAGGCCGATTAGTCAGACCTAACTTGAAAGGTTTCAATAAACTTAGTGGAAGTGGAGAAGTATTTCATGCTCTGAAATGTACACCTTTTTTCATTGTTTACAGTAATGGTGTTGCATGCCTCTATCTTCTGGACATAATATGAGAGAACAATGTACATATGGTACTTTGACTTCTGTTGCCTGTGAATGAATGCTGGATGGTTTGTTTATTGACCTTTTTGGCTCCATTCCTAATTTGTTTTCTAAGTTGAAGCAGTACAAAGATATGAAATACATAAGATGGTTTCTGAAGCTTAGGTTTTTTGTTGTTTCCTTTCATGAAAGATACACTGTTGTACCAAACTCAAGGGTGGTATGTCTTTTAAAATCGTATTTCCGTTTAACAAGACAGATTGGGATTTGGTCTTTGTTTTAATGGTCACTGGAGTTGTATTAACTTTCTTCTGTGCAGTTCATTTTGTACAGTTTTTCATGTGGAGCATTACAGTGGGTTGCTGTGAGTGTCACCCCTGTAACAAGTGATTACAATATCTACAAGCCCATTTATCCAGGGGGAGGAGGGAAGCTTTGGACAACTAAACAAATCACACATTCTGAGTAGCTTTTTTTCTTTTTTTTTTGGTGGGGTTTTTTTTGCTTCCCTTTTCCCCTTCTCTGGAAAGTTAAAATATTTTATCTTCTGTATGCTCTGGAAGTTTAATTTCATGGATAAGTCTTACTTTTTTATTCTTTTTTAATCTGTTGCAGTAGTGTTGTCTATGGAGTCAGTACTTATGAGTGACAGGCGACGGGCAGAAGCACTGTAAGCTAAAAGAGTGGCAGAACAAAAGCAAGTGGGTATAAACTTTCTGTAAGTAAGATTCAGATTAGAAACAAAGTTTCTAATTACTAGGACTAATTCTGGAACAGCCTTCTGGGCAGGGGCCTGCTTTGAAGGAAGAGCCAAGCGTATCTGTGAAAGAAATTAAATGCAAAGTGGTGTCTGAGTAGCAGGCAACTAGACTTGATAAACCAGAGGTCCCTTCTAGTCCCTTCCTACAGTTTTGCTCTTCTCTTTTGCTTCTTCTCTTGACACAGTGCCAGCTTTCTTTTTAATGCTCAAAGATTAAAGTGTAAATGAAGGGAATACTAAACTGTGACATAACAAAAGTTGACTGCTCAGTTCTGTATGATGTTGGTCTCTGATTTAGGGGAATGAGGCATAAAAGTTGTCAAGTCATGGAAAGTGGGAGCTAAGAAGGCTTGTGATCCAAAGAAATGTGCTCATTTTCTAACACCAGGCTGATTCCCTGGTTGACAACCTACAATGAGATGTAATGGCTTATAGCCCTTGGTATTCTCAGTAGGCTGTAATCAAATGTAAATTATTGGACTTTTTCAAAGGGTGAGCAAATGATCTACGGTGTAAACAAGAAATCAAAATGGACAGTCTTCAAGGCTTTCATGTTTGCTGCAGCCAGTCATCATCGGTCTGCCTAAATCTGCATTCAGAGCTGCGAGTAGTGTGCTCTTCAGTCACATGGGTGTTGGGTCGGATGGAACCGCTGAGAACTGAGAATTGTGTGCTGCTCTTTGGGTTGTGTCCCACACCACGTTCTGTGTGGACTTGGGAACAGGTGAGTATCCCTGTTTTACCAAGTGGGTTCTGGAGACTTGGCCTGCGAGTTGTGCTCTGGCTGTGATGTGTAGTGTGGCCCTGGTTTACCACACATCCCCTTGTTCACTGTGAGTCTTGCTTTTTGCTTGAATGAAAGGATCCAGATCAAAGGGGGAACAAACAAACCTAACCAGAGTGAAGCAGAAATTAACATTTTTAAATATAATAATGCTGCTTTCTTATTTAAAACAACAGGGTTTTTTTCTGAGCATGCTGGGTTCCAGACAGGAGTGTAGATTCAGGGTACACATTTCTTGTTCCCCCCCTTTTTTTTTCCCCCCCAAGTGCAGGTAATATTTTTAGGAATCTGTTGTAAAAGCACTGGAATAGACATGTGAAAATGCACAACCTTGCCTGTTAATAAAACGCCACTTTGGTGAACATCATGCTACCACAGCCACTGGAATGCTGGAATACTTGCTGCGTGTCCATGTGAGACCTTCCCCATCCTCTGTGGGTGGCCAGAGGTGCTGGGGTGCTGAGGAGGAGCCTCAACAGCCACTGCTCAGGTGCCAGCTCAAGAATGGGACAGTCCCCAGCCCCACAGGGGCACCTGCAGGCCCAGGGTGTGTGACTTGGGGACCCCAAGCAGCACGTGTGGGTGTGTGAGTGCTCATGGGAAGGGGGTGCTGAAAAAAGCTGGTACCAGACTGAAACGCAACTACCAACCTGCCAAAGTTGGCTCTAATCTGATTTAGAAGTTGCATGTGTTTTAATGATAATTTCACTGCTATAAAATTGTGGCTTCCGTGTAATTCCACCAAAGGGTACTTTTTCAACAATGGTTTGTGTTATTATCCAGCCTGATCCTTCTAAAATTCCCGTTGTGTTGTTACATCCATCATATTTTGAAGGAAGAACATCTCAATTGGCATATTGAAAACATACTGCTGAGAAGAGTGTTTCAGATGGATATTTTAAAAGTGAATTCAGCAACAGGATATGACTCTGCAAGCAGCTGTGTAGTATCAGCATCCTTGAGGCCAGTGGTCTCCAAAATTTTTCTGATTGCACACCCTATCAGTAAAGACTTTGTGTGCAGCCAGTATATGTATATTTTATTCATTTATAATTTATATATGTACCACTGTTGTAATATGTACATAGCCAAGAGTAGAAATTGAAAAAGTATGAGAGAGAAATGAAATAAAGACTATTTTTAAATTATTTAAAATTTTGTTTGTTAATTGTACAAAAAATACTTCTTGCACCCAAATGGATTGTCTTGGAGTGCATGCACCTGACTTTGGAGACCACTTCTGTAGGGTATAGTCTTGAAAAGAGTTTTAACTTGATGGGGATAGGTATCAAAACTGACCTCTTTATAATTATGGTTTCTTCTACTCTGTGAATATAGACTGTTGCCACTAACTTTATGCTCCATGGCCATGTTTTGGCTCTCTGTTTATTCAGAGCTCTTATAAAATGAGGTGCTGTGAACTGTTTCCTCCTGTGTGCATTAAATGACAATGTGGTTTGCAGAGATGCAAAGCCATTCCAGCTCTGAGGGGAGAGTATATCCCTTGCCAAACACAGGGATGTGTTAGTACTTGGCTTTTAAGGTTAGTACTAGTTTTCAACTGACTCACCCTTTCTCAAGTGTTCTCTAAAGAATTGCAATATTTATTGCTCAGCTTCTCAAAGTTAATTTTCTTGCTGTATCTTCCATGGTGTTTGTTCTGCTGAACTACAGTTGAAATAATTTTTGCAATGTGCCTGTTTTAAGTCTTATAAACTGGCGTAAATTTCTAATAGTATTTCATATCAGTTTTTAAAAATCAGTGGGGCAAATGAGTGTTTTACTGTGCATGTGTTGAGCTGCATAAAGAAGTCAAAGTGTGTATTTTTCAATTGCCTCGGAAGGTTTATGGAAGTACCAAAGTTTTCATGTGTTTGACTTGAGATGAAAGATAAATGTTCTAGTAAAATATAACAGTGGTGGGGTTTTTTTGAAATAGTATATTTTGTCAGCAAATCTCAGTTTGAAGGATCTCACACAAAAATGTGGAAAATAAGTCCGAGCTGAGAATTCTCAATGGACCAAGTAGCTGAATTTCCTGTATATTTAAGTTGCAGTGATAGTGTTTCATTTGAGTTGTCTCTTCAATTAGTGATACTTTCATCAAAGAAGATGAAATGCCCTTCAACTTGTTGAAATAATGAAGACCATCACTGTTGGTTAAAATGCAGCCATTCCCCGTGACCGTGGAAGTTGTGGCACAGAAACATTCAGGCCACCTATAAATAAAGACAAGGTTCTCATAGGCTGTTTTCAACTTTTCTGTGTTTTTCCTCAAGTTTCTCCAGACTAAAAGTTGAAAAAAGGCTTTGGTTGTTTTTCTTGACTACAAGAATACTTAGGAAACTCAAACAATTAAGAGGCCAGTTAATAATCTGTGAATTGCTGCTGGGTGGTGGATTGTGTGAGAGAGAAGGGAAGGCTTTGGGTTGCCCTTAGAATATGTAGTTTGAAGTTGAGTCTCCTCTGGTTGGCTGCCCACACCTCCCTCTGGCATTAGAAACTGCTGCCTTTATGTGGTCTCAGGATTAACTTTGGTACTGCCTGTGAGGATAAAATCGTGGGAACCTCCCCTTCATCCAAGTCCTATTCAGGCTAATTGAAGAATCATTCTTGACCTGAGCTGTTCCAATTTTGCTTTAAGTAACTCCAATCTGCCAACTGCCAAGAGAAAGGACAGATCGAGCTTTAACATAATAAAGGGCCTAATCATATTTTTTTTTTTGGTAAAAAAAGTTGAATGCTTTGGCTGCAGCAGGAGCTGCTAGTTATGTGCTGTGCTTTAAAATCCCAGGGCTGCAAGAGGTGTTTCCTGCTGCTGAGACCATGCAAACAGCAGCTATGCAGAATTCCTTGGGGAGGGGAACTGGCTGCAGTATAAACAAGCAACGAGGTGGGTGATTTCATCATTTGGATTTGTTTGCTGTGTCTTGCATTTGGGGATTGATGTGAATGAAGACGCGTAAGGATAATAAGCAGCATGAGTCTGAGGATGCGGGATAGAAAGCAAACAGGCTTTGAGTAGTTAATGTCTTTAAAAGCAGCTATGAAAGTTCCTGTGGAAAAAAGGATCCTGGAATGGGATCCTGGGCAGTGTCAGTGTGATGTTGCGTGGCAGTCCACAAGAGCAGTGCTGCTCCCATGGGCTGTGCTCCAGTGGAAGGCATGGATGGGAAGACTAAAATGCTGTCAGTGCCCCCTCTGCTCATAGAGCACAGGCTGAATGTAGTCGGGGGTGAGTGAAGGCCATTTCCTTTCCCTGTGGGTGTGGAAGAGCAGAGTATTTCTGCAGCAGCTCACTCACATTGCCCAGCTCGTGTTCTGGGAATGGCACAAATGCTCGGATTCAGAGAGGGTTTGATGGAAGTTAAAAACAACCAGAGGATTTTAAAAAAGGAGAGGGAGAAGCTGGAAAGAAACGTGAGCAAGAACTTCAGAGCTTGTGGGTATGCAAAGCTGTGGATTGCCTACTCTTTTTGGGACCAAAGAGAAGATGTTTAAGCAAAATCATACCAACTTCCCATGTCACGTATACACAAGGAAAAACTGTGGGAAAAAGTGTAGCAATCATTGGGTCTTCATTATTATTTGAGCTAAACTAGTGCCCAGCCTCCCATCTCCCTGCACTGTAATTAAGAAATAAATTCTTGGACCAAAGTTAACGTTTTTGGGGCTTGTCTTTGTAGCTTAATCTCCTTGGGAAATAGCTATTTAATTTTTTCCAAATAATTTTCTGCCTTGCGTATTCTCCCTACTTTTTTAAAGGATCACACACAATGTCCTCTATAAAGAGGTGCGGGTGTGTGTAATAACAGTCTAATTTGATGTAATAGTGTCATATTTTAGGTTGTAGATAGCCTTGTCCCTGAGAGCTCCTTAATTCCAGATTCTTTTAGGATGCATGTTATCCTTCAAAACCTCCCTAGGACCTAGCAAAATTATTCTTTACCCTGCTTCTCTTTTAAGGGCCTCATGAAAAACTGTCCATAATTCTTTCTTGGTTTGCTTTTAAACGTTACTGTGATAAACATAATTCCTAAATGTATCCAACGTGGCATAACAGAAATGCAATTAAACACCTTAAAATCAACTATGGCGTTTACATGACCGGAGGTGACTTTCTGTAAAGTCTCAGTTTTGCATTTAAAAATTCAGGCAAGTAGCTGTCAGAGTGAAAAGGTTCAACACTTGTAAGAAATCTGTGTGCCCACTGGTAGGAGGAGGCAGCGCAGTGGTAGGTTTGCTCCAGGTATTTGTAGGGAATTACTTGATTATGAGGTTCTCACAAAGGCCAATCACTGCTCATTTTTATGCACAGGCTTGTGGTTGCAGGTGCTCGAACCGTGCACGGATTCAGTGCCAAATTAGGTGTTTTATGTTTGGCTCTGAGTGATGTTGAACTACAGAGCAGCACCACCATCCCGCTGCTTGGAAGTTCATTCCACTTGGCGGGTCAGTGTTGGCTGGAGGGAATGGCAAATGGTACCCATGTCCATCCATTCAGATGGAGCCACAGACACTCGGTGGCCCCCATGGTGAGGGGTAACAAAGGTTGGCTTGGTCTTGTTCATCTGGAAGTCTGAACTGAGCGACACCACTTAGTCTGATCACCGAGGAGAGGTTTGCCCTGTATGAGCAGGCTGTGAAAAGCGATGAAGCCAATTGTTTCGTGACTTCCAAAGGCGTTACTGCTTTTGAGAGGGCAGAGGGACTTCTGAAATTGAGTTGCACAGTTGTATAGCTGTAAATTAATCTGTGCATTAATTATATCGAATAGGAGGGAATATTTCTGATTAAAACTCCCCTGACTCGAGTATTCTTGTACGGTCTTGCCTGACTTTTTTCTCTAATTGACCTGCTTCAGATATCAGAATTGCAACTGCAGCTGTATTTTGTCTTCAAGGACTTCTCTACATCTTTTGTTGCATCCTGATGTGAGCTTTTAACTGGCTTTGAGTGGCATAAGATTTTATAAATATATTCCAGGTATTGTAACTTAAATAGGAGTGGATTTACTGAGGTCCTTGATGTGCTGTATTAATTTTGGAGTAATTATGTGTTTATCCAGTAGGGAGCACTAATGACACTGCTATATTTTAGTTGACATTTCCATTGAATTATTTGGTGTCATAAAGTTCTGTGCTGTGGAGGACTGGGCCGGGGTCAGGACTGTAGGTTTGTCTCTAAATATCTCAGTGGTGTGGTATCATCAAGGTGGTTCCTGCCTCTTTCTGTGTGGGCAGAGCCTTACCCACAGTGGCTAAAAAAAAGCGTTTTTATAAATCGTCTTTTAGGGTCTGCCCTGGGTTCAGAGCCAGGACAGCTAAGCTGGGCATGAGCTAGTTTACTGAAGCTGAAATTCTAGAGTCCTCATGGATGGTGGAGCATAAGTGAGAAACACTAACCTGTCTTCGAGATGTCAAAAGGAGTTTGTGGCTAGCAGCTTAAAAGTGAAAATTCCCCTACTCACTTCGTGACAAAATTAGATCGAGCCAATAAGGAAATAGAAACAGACCCACAAAAAGGTTTCAGAAGAAACAAAAGTATCTTAAATTTGTGTCCTGGGTAAAATGTCTCTTACCATGCTCAGTCCAACTGAGTTTGCTCAGTGAACTGTTCACCTTTCTTCTGGAGTGTGAATGTGCTGCCTATAGGAGAAAAAGGTGTTTTAACTCTCCCTTAGGATAACAGAGGAATTTTAATAATGTCACCAGTGTATATTAATCTTCCTAAATAACAGGCAATCTGAAACAATCATACTGAGAAAAGCGTGAGTTACAGTAATTCATCTCAGTCCTGGATGAATTTAAGAATAACTGTCTGGAGGCAATGTCTTTATTAAATTATTTGTAGGGACTTAAGGGAAAAGAGCAACAGCCACACTGTGGTGCTGAGCATAAACTTGCAATGTTACCTCTAGGCTTATTGTATTAGATGGTTTTTGGTGTGAATTTAGGAGATCACAGTATTACCTCAGAAACAACTCCCGATTTTTACCCTTCCCACTTGAATCTTTTCTATTAGAATTAGTAGAAAAAAAAAAGAGGGAAAGGTCTAAGCACGGGTAAGATAGTTTCTTTAAATTATGCAGCTTAATAAAGAATCGCATCTTCCTGTGTTTCAAAGTCAAATTGGTATGGAAAATGTGCTTGCTTGGGGTTTATCGGTTAGAAGTATTTCATGTTCTTCCAAGTGAAAATGGGTGCTTTTAAGAGGACACTCATAGGTGTTCCTGGGAGATACATGACTTTTGTGTATTGTTTTTTGATAATACGAATGCAGTTAATTAATGCAGCTATCCCAACAGTTAAGTCTTTTCTGCTCTTAATTGCATGTGTCAGTTGGTCCTAAAATCTCCCATATGGTAACAATCTGCATTGAAACACTGGCCTGCCTGAAATGAAATGGGAGTCTTGCCATGGACTTCAGCGAGTCCAGGATTTCACTCTGCTCTTCATCTTGCATGACTATTGCTATTCAGGGTGTGGCAAATATACTATATTCTGCATCCTGATTTATGTGAGCATTTGCTGAGCAGATGTGAGGGAGCTAAACTTGTTCATTTCAATCCTTCTCTCCTAGAGCAAGTGAAAAAGTGAGGCCGGATGGGTCTCAGGTGTGATTCTGTTCGCTCAGGGCGCTTGTAGCGATTACAGTTTCTACTGAGTCAGAAACATTGTGCTGGTTTTTTTTAAATGCAGCTCTAAACTAAGTAAGGAGTTGGACTACATGATCTCCAGAGGTCCCTTCCAACCCTAACTATTCTGTGATTCTGTGGTTTATTAATTCTGTGGCTGTGGGCGAGCTGACCAAGCCAGGTGGGTGTGCTGGGCTTCCAGGTCAGCTGCTGACGTGCTGTCTTCCTTCTCCAGATCATCCCCTCTCCCTGGAGTGGGGCCACCACCGAGGCACCTGGGCTGAGGGAGAGTGTCTTTATGTATGCATGAAGCAGTTGAGTTCCCATTTGCCAGGACGAACGTCGGTCTAAAGGTACAAAATAAGATTACCCATTACTGATTAGCTTAGAAGAACAGCAAGAAAAGCCTCCCTTGCCCATGTGGGGTTTTTTCTCGGTTGCAAAATAACACTGGGCTTCATTAGTTCAGTAATGGGGGGAGGGTGTTTGTCAAAACACCAGTTTACAATGAAGATAAAATAAGAGCACATAACTGGAATATCTCAGCCAGAGCCCACTGTGGGAGTCACTCCCACAGTTATGTCTGGTGCTCGCCAACTCCTACTGAGCCTGGTATTTTCCCATTGCATTGTTTTTACTGATAGCTTCCATTCAATAATAACAGGAATCTTTGCAAGGGTGAAAGAGATTATCGCTCTTTATAATTGAGTGAAGAATTGTTAAGTGATTTCTACAGCCCCCGAAGAATGTGTGGCCTGTGTGATAATCTCAGGATTTTATCTTTTTTCTTTACTTATAACAGTTGGTGAGCATTTTATCCCACGTTCAGATATAAAATAAGATCTTTCCTGTTCTGAATCTCTTGTGGGGAGGAGCAGTAACTGAGGGAGGAAGGCTGCCAGAGATGATTAGTGAAATCCAGCTTGCATCTATGTATGCACTCACAAGATGAAGCTGTACAGTGTTTTGTGCCGCAAAACACCGAGCACATTTTTATCAGTGATAATTGTAAGGAAATAAAGCAGCCAGAATAAGGTAATACCCTTTTTTCCTGATGTCTTTCCAAGGAAGATTAATACCTGACAAGAACTGTTTAAATGTCATTGCTGTTTAACTGGGAACTCCTAATATAACAGCAGAGGACAAAAGCTGAGCTCGATTTCACGCCAGAAAAGAAGGGTGTGCTTGAGATAACTTGCCCGTTCCTTAACATTCCCCCACTGCAGAGGGATGTTGTCAGCCTCCAGCATTCAGACCTTTTAGACCCCCTCCACTCTGTGTGTGCACAAGAGCCACAATAATAAATGTTTCCATCTGCTTCTGGTTAGGAGTTTGCATCCTCCCCTATCCTCCACGGCGATCCCTGCGCTCGAGGCAGCCAGGCGTGATTATTTCCATTAGTGAGAACCAAGCTCACACCCTGAAAAGCCCCATCTGGTCCAAACCTCCTGCAGATTGCCTGCTGAGCAGCTCAGGTCACTCTGAGGTCATCACACCCATGTCCTGTGTCCTGCTTCCCGTGTGCTGGCTGTGCTGCTGTTGGGAGCCCCCTCCGGGATTAGCCCCAGCAGCCTGGCATGGTTGGCCTGGTGCCTCCTACGTGTGGCTTCTGCAGCAGGTGTAGAAGATTGGCACGGAGCAGCCAGAGTTTACGTGTGAGCTGGACCTTGGCTTTGGAAGGTGCAAGAGTGACCACAGGCTCTGGAGGTTTGGCAGGCAGCGTTCCGCTCCTCCAGTGAGCTTTCCATGGTTGCTGTGCTTCTGTTTCCCTCCTCTGTAGCTCAGCCACCCAAGTCAGGTAATTTATGCTTACCTACTTGAAGGAAGGAAGGAGAGGTGATTGATGGGGATGTTTTTAGCTCTTGCAAGGTGCTTGGAGGCTGTGCCGAGTGAGAACCAAAGCCTAGAAACACCTGCAAGTCTTGGTCATGCCTCAACCATGTGTGAATTCTCTGGGAAGATTAAACACGCGGGAATAAATCTTTGTACGACATCCTCTCATTCCTGAGTCTACTTAGTATCTGATTAATGCAGAGATAGGAAGTTGGTGAATGTTTAGTTTAATAAGCACTTTAAATTTAGGGGCTGAAAGGGGCAGGTTTTTTACATAAAGCCGTTTGATTTTGGGGGAGTACCTTGTGAGCTCTTTAAACTCTGCACAGCAGGGACCACGTGTGTGTCAGTGTCTGGCCAATCCACCTTTGTGTGTAGTTTTTAGATCTTTATTTTCTGTGTATGAAATTGTAATATTGGCAAAACTAGTACTAATTCATAGCCTTGTAGAAATTGTTAGGGTTGGGGGTTTTGTAAGCTACTGTGTTGTTTTTTCTAAACAGAAGAAGCCACTCAGACTAGCATGCCAGTACTTGTATTATGATTTCTAAATTCCAGTGTGTCTTTCAGTATGTTCTTCCATCCCTCTTCTCTTTGACATGATCTCTAAGAGTGTGTAGAAACTATTTCTTCTCAGTCTTTATTTGTGCTCTCTGTGTCACATATTTTTAGAAATAAGCTGTAAAGAGTAGGGTGCACACACTGACCAGACCCTGCTTCTGTTTCAGAAGATATAAGCTCATCAATACATTAGGAAAAAAATTTAATTCTTGTGTCATCTTAAAGATGTTATTTATTGCAAGTAGAAGTTTAACATTTTTAAGACGCATAATAAATACTAAGTGCAATACAATGCCCAACCCTTTCTGGTGTTGAGCATTGACCAGCACAGCAAAGAGGTCAAGAATTGCTCGTGTGGAGGAACTAATTGGACTAACTCAAAAATCAGACTCATCGGTAGTTCTAATGATTCTTAAGCCCACAATGGTGTCCTACAGTCGTAAGATAAAGTTTCATAGGTGGATGAGCCCATTTAGCAGCTGGCAGAAGGGAGAGATATAATCCCATCTTCTCCTCTCACCTTAAGGTGGCTTTAGTGTTTGTGACTGCATTTAAATCCATTTAAAGCACTTTACATGCCTCTCTGTTCTGCTGAATGTTCCCACCGATATTCTGGCTCGTTTTCAAAACAGTGTGACCGCGGGGCGTTGCTTTTTGTTGTTGGGGTTTTTTAAGTTCTGCTGGGATAGTAAATTGCATCAACCTACTTTACACTTGTCCAAGTGCTGGTGTCAGCACAGGGAGGGGGTGACTTGCACAGCTGGGGAGAGAAGGGAAGGGGCTGACAAGAAGTTATTGCAGAAGGGGAGAGGGAAGCCTTCCATTTCTGGAAGGGCTGACGTGTTAATTTGCCTCAGTTTTATCCTAGTGCTGTATACTTGTCCTTCACATATTACAGATGTGCCCCTCAGAAAGCTGAAGGAGCGCAAGGAAGAGAGGGGGGAGATGTGCTGCCTTTTAAATGAAGGGTGCAAACTCCTGCTATCTAATTAATTGAGGAGATACGTGCATCTCTGTCTCCTGCTAATGTGCGAAGAAGGTGTCAAAACTTGCATTCACGGACAGAAGGCACCATAATAGTAACATTAAGAATGGAGCTTACCTGCTCTTGATTTATTAATGGCCCTAGTGGAATTCGAGCTGATTTATCAAGATGAGATCTATCATGCATAGTACTTCTACACAAATAGCCCATAAATCATTCATCAATGACACCTCATTGAAAGTTATGTTTTGTTGTATTTTTTTTTTCTCAAACCCCTATAGGCATAGAAAATTGGTTTGATGTGCGTTCACATGTAAAAAAAGCTCTTTTCCCCTCCTCCTCTTACAGCATTTTGGGGTTGGGGGGGGAGTGTATTTTTATTTTTTCAAAGATTAAGGATATATCAGATTCATACTACCTGTAGTATTAGTTTGAAATTACATGATTTCAATATTTCATGATTGTCAACAGACAGGGGGGGAAAAGGGCCTCTTGGTCCAGTGGCTTGCAGGGCAGGAGGAGGAGGAGGACAACCAGTGGCTTTGGATTCGGTTTTGTTGGGGTTTCTTTGCTGCAAACAGGAACCAGCATTTCTTCTCCGGGCCGTGCCTCGTGGAAACAACCAACTAAAGAGGAAGCACCCAGTTGGAACTGAGTGATGTGGGGAAGGGGAATATTTTTTGCCAAACAGATATATTTTGGGGCAAGAAAAGTGAGTAGAAGAAATAAAAGAGCCAGCTCTCACTGGGTGTAGGAAGAAAACTGCAGATTTAGAAAAAGCTACAGCCCAGGAATAAATGTCTAAGTGCACTAATTGAAACCACAGCTCTCTCTGGGAAGTGATAGAGGCCCTCACAGCAGACTGGAATTAGTAAAAGTACAAGCTAACAATACTAGGAGGGAAAAATTGCCTGGAGGGCTTTCATATCATAATTTTTCATACCTCAAGACAAGCCAGTGAGAAAGCCGTTCACATGAAGGGTGCATTGGCAGCGCTCTTTCCAAAATATTGTTTTTGGGCTGCTCGCTTCTAGTGCCTGGTGATGTGGCTTCAGGGAAGGAGACTGCGTGTTTGTGTAGCATGTGAGTTCCTGAAACCAGACTGAGCTCTGGGGGATTCTTTATATGGCAACCAAAGCCAAGCCAGAGCTGCTGGTAAAGGCTGTGTCTTCCAGGTAGTACTTGTTATTCAGCAAAAACACTTGGGTATTTCAGTCTATTTAGGGTGTTTCTTCTCCTTGAACACTTCCTTCTGCCTGCCTGACCGCTGCCCAGGTAGTGGAAATGCTTGGATTGCTTGCTCGTGGTTGGATTGAAATGGTTCACTACATTCTGCCCAGAAAGCTTCGCTGTTTTGTTTTGGAGCTCAGCCCTTTCCTAGGAGCTACTGGGAGGACTGGTGCATTCTTCAGTGTGATAGGCTTTCATTCTGCATGTGAACCCTCGCCCCCCCATTTCCTTTGTTTGGACTATTGTGAGAGAAGGTGAGAATACACATTCAATATGATGCATAAAATGCATAGCAAGGATAAAACCTAAGCAAGCCAACTGCAGTCGTGAAAGGAGTAAAGCTGACGATGATGGATCCTTGTGTGGCAAACTTGGTGTGGGGATTGAGTTAATGGACTCCCAGGGAAAGGAGAGAGAGCTCTTGTGTGTCAGATCAGATGTGGGAGGGAAGGAAGGAAGGAATTACCTCTTGAGAGGGAAGAGAAATACATGGATGAGGCTCCTGGAACAGAATCCCAAGTCACCTTGCATAACACCTTGGGAAAATTGCCCACGATAATTGTACACCCCTGGATATACATAAAGAAGGCAGGAAGAATTAAAAGAAAACCAACAAAACCATAATGTCTTAAGAAAATAAGGTAAATTTATGAAACTTACAAAATATGCTTATTTAAAACACTTTATAAAATAACTTGAGGGAGTACTTAATGCAGACTAAAATAGCCTTTAGTCCACAGGATGTAATTGTTTCTGTTTCTTTTTACTTTGAGCATTTATACCAACAGGTAGGCTTTGTACAGGAGTTTTAAATTACTGTAACCATAAAACATAAATTGGGAATGTGAAGAGAATCAAAGCACTCACTTTGCCTAATTTAGACCACTGACAGAGGAGGTCATATTCCCCAGGCTTATTCCACAGCTGGCGGAAGGAAGGCTGGGCTGGTGGCTTTCCATGAAGATCTAAAGCTCATAGAAATTTAAACAGCTACCATAAATTTCCAGGTTTGACCTTAAAGAAGAATCTGAGTGAACTATTTTTAGTGCCCGTGTCAATGTAATTGTATGTCAGTAAATAGTGCTGACCTAACGAGGAGATTAGGAAATAAACTCTCTGCTTACCTGGTAGCAATTGGGATCAGGTGGTTTCGTGGGACTAGATCAGATGTTGCCAGACAAAAACATGATGCAAACATAGTTGGTGCAAACCTGACCACTGACCTTTAAAAGCTGGATGATCTTTCTCTCATGATCTGTGTCTTACTGGTTTTAGGTGGGTAAATAATGACCGGCTGAAGGTTTTTGTAACAGTTTTCTGGGTTCTTTTTTAGTGACAAGTCTGATAGGGGAGTCTAGGGGCAGGGAAGAGTGCCAGAAACACAAACCCGGTGTTGCCTTTGAGAAACCTCTTACCTGCGTGGATCAATCCACCGAGCTGGGGCAGCCACGGCGTTTACCTTGGCATCGCTTCAGTGCAGTGACGGGAGGCGGCTGGGACGGCGCAGCCCCCTGCCTTGGCAGCAGCTCTGGAAAGAGACGTGCTGCTCCAGCACGGAGCAAAGGAGGCTCCAGCAGAGCACAAATACAGCTCCAAAACGCTGACTTTCACATTTCAGGCGCTCAGGCAAACAAACATGCGGAGGGGACACGTAAGCCGATGTACAAGTTGAGCTGCGGAGGTTCTGCCAGTGGTCGTGCAGTCGCTGGAGAAAAAATCTCAGCTTTCTGCAGTCAGAGCGCCGACAAAAACAAGGCTAAACTCTCTGTGACCAGTCTAAGCAAGGGATGGTTTCTTGGCAGGAGGTGCTGAATTAGCCCTTAAGTAGAACCTGGCGAGAGCTGCGATGAAACAGGAGAGAAGTCATTACGTGCACCTCATATCCCTGGGAAACTGGGATGGAGGGACCTGGCCAGAGCTGTGTTGCTGGTGGTTAAGCTGGTAGTTTTGCTCTCAATATTATGTCAGCTGCCCCGTGAAGGAAAAAGGGAAAGGTGTAAATTGCTTATTTACCACTTAGCAGGCAATTAGTTATTTAGAAAAGGATCGCAATAAAAAAGACCCCGGTGTGGTTGTAAAGGCAGGAGCTTTGAAGTCTGGCTGTGACTGTAAGTTATGCATACTTGTGGTCTGGGGAATCTTTCTGTCTATCATGTTTCCGAAGTTCAATTTTTCACAAGACAGCTATATTTAATTTTGAAAGGAAGCTGTTCTGAATGCCTAAGCACATATGTCACTCTCCTCATTCAAAACTGCATGTTATAAAAAAAAAAAGAATTAATATAGGAGAGTCAACTTGGACTGCTGGGCGTTTGGATGCAGACTTTGTGTATTTTAAACATGGGAAAGCAAGCTAGAAATGTGGGATTCTATCTGAGTTTCTGAGCGAGCCAGCTCCTTCTCTTCAGTCTGGAGAAAAGATTTACATCTGTTCCTGCATGAAATTTGAGTACAAACAGATAAAGGCAGAACTTTGGTCGAGCCAGGTAGATGAATATAGAGAAATAGAGATTATGGGTTTTTTTAAATCTTGACCTGAAAGTGTTGTAGCAAAACCTCCATTGAAACTCAGTAGGTTTCTTCTATCCTGCTAGAAGACGATCTGTGGCCTGAACTTTTGTTAAAAGCTTGGGATTTTTGCATACATTGAAAACTCTGCAGTTTCCTTTTATTTCTTGCTTCCCCTTCCCAAGTTAATGAAAGCATAAGGAACCATTCATGACGAAAAGCTCTGGGCTCCTCTGTTCTTAGGAAAAGCAGATGACAAGGTACTCGACCAGTGGAAGACCAGGAAAGGGGAAAGAGTGGCAAAGCCTCTGTGTTTGCAGCTCACATAGATGGCAAAAGTAACAGGATTTACGGCTCCAGAAGAAAAATCACATAACTGTCTCAAACCTTTCATGTAGTGAGAATTAGGTATCGGTTAAAAATGGCACCTGAAACAAGCTGTTTTCTGGGAAGTGAAGATTTATACTTCTTTTTTTTTTTTAATCTGGAATGGACAGAGTGTTTTGTTTTGCTGCCTTAAGTGGCAATTGGGGACAGTCCCCAAATGTCCCCCCATGAGCCCAGAAGGAGGAGATTTCATCCTGGTTAGGACTCGCCATTTGGGGCAGTTTGTACTTTTGCACTCCTGGGTGTGCTCTGTGTAACTCAGGCTGTGTCTCCTTTCCACCAGCTATAAAATAGCAAAGGTATTTCATCTTAAAAGATATTTCATCTTAGAGAGTCCTGTAAGTGTACGAATGACCGATGTATTATAGACACTCAGAGGTCTCAGGGTAAAAAGTAAGGAACTGCATTAGTGTAAATCGATATTTATTGTATGTACTATGTTCACGGAAATACATTTGGCTAAAAATTACTGTTCCATTGATCTGAAACTCAAATCTTCTCATTATTCAACTGTTATTCACTAGTTTACAATGTGACTGGTCACATGTTTCTCCTGGGCTTGTGTGCTGCTCTGTGTCCCAACTGAGGAGCTCAATGGGCAAAGAAGATCCCTTCCACTAAGGTTAAGGTGAGGTGGTCCTAAAAATGTATGCAACATTTAGGTGCACTTTAAAACGTATTTTTGCTGTCTTCAGAGTCCAGAAATAGAATGGAAATTCAAGAAATGAACATTTCTTACCAACAGCGTTTGAAGACGGCATGTTCGCTTAAGAAAGCAACTTATTTTCAATAAATAGTTTCAAGCTGTACAAATGTGTTGGCCAATCCTCAAAGCAATCATTTGCAGCCAGTTTTTTGGATGATAATAAGATTAATGATAAAATAACACTGAAAGCAATTTTAAAGTCACCTTAGGGATTTAATATAAATCCGTAAATACGAGGAAATTCTGAGTGAAGGCAGCCAGAGTGTATTTAACTTTGGTCTTGTTTTGCTCCCAACTACCACGCATTGAATGGTTCGTTAGGAGAAAAGGGTCTAAGCACGCTTGATACGAGCACAGGCCATATGTGCTCTTTGCAGGAGCTGTGAGCACGGCAGCACTAAGAAGATGTTGTGTTTATCCTAATTACAAGCAGCTCCGTGTGTTTGTTAGAATGGCTCAACAGTTTGCAAGAAAATATTGCATTTTATTTCCTCTGCTTGTTTATTAACACTGTGTGACTAATAGCACACGTAGTTGTCATCAGCTTTCCCCGGTGCCCAAGTTCACGGCGTAATAGGGATTGCTGTAGTTAGACTTCAGGTTTTCCAGAGGAAAAGGTGTTAGTTGTTGTGTAACATCCCAATGAAAGGTATGATCTTATGAAATCATTATTATCGTTGTATCTCTAGAACATCTTTGCTATGCAGATATTTGCCATAATGACTATACAGCAGTTATGCTTTCTCAAGATAAAATACACTAGTAATTTCGTACTATTTTTGTTCATACAAACAAACAAGACAGAAAACCCACAGAAAGGCTAAGCTGGTGTTGAAATAGGTCTGACCAAATACTTTTTGGGAAATGAATATGCCTATTTACATCACATAAAATTTAATCTTTGTGGGTAATTTTATAGAAATAGTGCGTTAAAAGAATATTACTGTAAGTCAGTCCCTGGTTAGGAATTCCCTTTCCCATCTTAGCTGTACTCCAGGTAATGCAAGGCCAAACATGGGCTGTGGGAGACCACATTTGTTTCCATGTTTTCACAGGTAGTCTTTTCTTTGTACATTCCCTATTCTTTGAATGCCCGACTCTGACACCTGAAAGAGGTTTGCAGGAGACTGAGAACAAAACAAAAAAAAGAAAGAAAAATTAAAAATTAAATTTTACTTCTTGGCTGAATACCTGAAAACCAGTAGATACATTTGGCTTTAAACTTCACCTATCTCAGATGCAAATCTGTATAATGGGGATAATAATACCCACTTTGCATGAATTTTATACCATTGTTTTGGTTGGGTTTTTTTAAAGGATTATTTTTATGCCAAATTTCCTAAGCTTATGAAAGATGCAAACAAGGAAAATTCAACTGTGTAATTGTACTGGCAATAACAGGATTTATCAGCAGCCTAGAGACTTTAAATCTGCTGCATAGACCTACAACTCAATCTGAAGGAGCAATTGTTAGTGGTATTGGGTTATAAAAACCTCCTGCCACAAAACTACCCTTTTCCTGGGTATTTTCCACATGGCATTTGATTTTCAAGTAACAATCTCTTTAACTCCCCCTGCACCCCGAATTTCTAGTCCCTGCTCAAAGTTACGTGTGAGACCGAGTTTTCATATGGAAGATTTAACAGGAAAATAGCATCCTTCTTTTCAGCTGCATTCCTGGAAGTTAGCATGGGTTTTGGCAGAAAATTTCCTTTAAAAAAAAAAAGGAAAGAAATAGACTGAAGAAGCCTCATGGGATGAAATTTAGGTCGGAGAGTTAAAACTGCCAAATTACAGACAATGCAAAAAGGGGTTCTATAAAGGCCTGGGCAGCCAACATAATAATGATCCTACCGTATTAGTCTGTAATTAGATCATTTCCTTCTGAGATGGCCAAGAAATAAATCCCTATAAATACGAGTTTATGTGACACCAGTGATGAGATAATACGTCTCACACAAGTCACTGCCTGAAATCCAAAGATGTGACTGTACAGAAATACAAACTGCCATCACTGTGACACCACTTTCAGGAGCAGGCAGGCACACAAGGCAAGGGGACATAATTTGCCCCCCGTTGTCCTTTGGGGTGCAGCCAAAACAGAATCTAACCCAGCTGCAGCCCAGGCCCTGGTCTGATTGCAAGGTACGGGAGGGGAGTTTCAGGCACAAGTGTGATAGAAATGAAAGACCTCTATTCATCCTTTTCACACTCAGAGTTGAGGACACGGAAATGTCCCCAAAACTGAGCTGCAACTTGTTGCAGAAGACAGTCATTCCCGAGATGTGAAGCTCAAGGGAAAACCCAGCAATGGGGACAAGCAGAACAAGGAAAGAAGTAATATTGTGCAAGCAGGAGGATGGAGGAGAAGGGATGGGAATGGAAAAGAGCCAATTCTCATTTTCAGTGGCTGTGAAACGTTGGTCCAGCTTAGCTTTTTTGGGAAGGTGTGATCCCAGGTCAGACCTGTGTGAACACACATCTTCTCAAGGGATACAGGTAGAGAGACTCGGACTGGGCATCCTTGGCAATTTCTTCTCCTTCACTTTAACACAGGATTTAAGTTGTGGAAAGAATGACCCCTATCATAAATCTTCTGTTATTAATTATAATTGTTCAGTTCTATGCCAGTAGTGCATATCAGAATTCAGCCCTCTTCTCGATGGTGGCTTGTGATGGGACCTTCAGACCGAAAAAAGCCCTCAGGAAATAACATCCAGAAATCAGATTATTGGATGAAATATATTTAGGAAGTGCTGAAATGCTTGAAAATGCAACTCTTGATGTTGTTGTGAGTGTCCATAATTTAATCCTCTTGTTCTGTGCACATTATGGTACCTTCTCCAGTGGCATGATCATTATCCTTCCTGAGGCTTCCCTTCACCTGCAGAAATTGGAGGTTCTGTGTAGGGTTCAGGTGTAATAAGTGGCTCACTAGCTGAATTGGGAAGACTAAATATCTTACAGCTATTGAGCCCCTTGAACAGGCAGTTCTGTACTTAAGGCAGACTCAGCTGTAAAAGAATATTTTATATCCCTAAAACTAATGAATTTATCACAAAGCGAGCATGGAAGGAGGCTGAACAGGAGTTATATAGGCAATCTAAGTTTTGCCAATACCCAGGTTTGAGAGAGCTTGATTTTTGCCATCTTCATTGTGTGGGTGGGCCGTGCACAATTACTTGGGTGTCATTAACGTTACAGAAATGAATAACCATTCTGAAGGTCTTTCCTATGCATGTTGTGTTCTTTGGTCCATGAGGATTAACTCCTTTCTAGGCAAAACTTCAAAAGGGAAAATATGTACTATTAAAATAACTCATTTCACACCTTCATATTTTCACTTAGATCTTAATCAAGCTATTATTGTTATTAAAATATTCTGAAGTGAATTCAGATTTCATAAATATGGAATTTTTTTCTCTGAGCTGCTCTTGCATGCAAAGCAAGTTAGAAATGTGCGCACAGCCTCGAAGGGGACTTCGTGGTTCCCCATAGCATTTGCTTATAGTTTCTCCAGTGACTCAGCTGGAGACCCCAGTGATCTCTGCAGTCTTTTTTATTGTGGCATCTCATAAAGTCCTAGTTGCAAGAGAGTCTCTTGCTAACTCTTCTACATACAGTTTCCTTGAGATTGTCAAAAAAGTACATTAAAAATCTGAATTAAATTGAGAAATCAAAATGAAATAGCTTGGTATAAAGCTCCTATTGCATGATTGAGTACTCTTTTTTTCATGGCAGAGTATTACAACACTCTTCTAGCAGGGATGGATCGTGCCTTTTAGCATCCTTATCTTTTTGTTTTGTACCAAGCATATGTTCGTAACCCCAACACTTTTGTACTCTGTGCTTGCTTTTGTCACCTGGCAGGAGCCATCCAGCAGCCTTTCACTGCTGTATGTGATAGCTCAATATTGCCTTGTGCTAATGCTTGTTTTTCCCCTGTCTGTCCCAACTGCCTTTTCTCTGTTTTCCCTTGAATGCCTTCTAAGTTTCTTTTCCTTTTTTTTTTTTTTCAATCACTGCTTCTTCTCGTTTTCATAACGAGTAACAGAATCACAGAACGGGTCAGGTTGGAAGGGACCACAGTGGCTCATCTGGTCCAACCTCATCCCAGAGCACATGGCACAGGATTGCACCCAGGCAGCTCTTGAGCATCTCCAGTGAGGGAGACCCCACAGCCTCTCTGGGCAACTTCTTCCTGTGCCTGGTCACCTGAGCAGTGCAGAAGTTCCTCCTGACAAACGTGTGCAGTGCAGATCTCTTCCCTCCAGGTGACTGTAAGGTACAACAGCTTTAGGGAGCTGCGGGTGATGTGGCTTTGGGACATCATGGCTGCCTGCAGCACAAACAGCCTGGTGCCAGTGCAAAGCAGGGAAGCCTAAACCCAGTTTCAGCTCCCACTTACACCCTCTGAATCTGAAATAACTGACTCCTGGTTTATAGGGCTCCCATGAAGGATGGGAATGAACCCGTAGCAAAGAGCTCCTGTTGCTGGAGTTATTACGTGTGACGCCTGTTGGTGACAGGGTTTCTTTTGGCAAAGACTTTTACAGCTACAGAGTTGCTGAATACATCCAATTCACTGAAGGAAATTATTATTTAAAAAAAATTACATGACTAGCTTGTTGAAATTGATGTCTAAACAAAGTAAAAAGGCTGGAGTAACTATAAAATACTGGGTTTGCTAACTGAATGTAAAGTGACATTAGGAGTTAGCTGAGGAAGATAAGCACTATGGTCATAAAAAGAGCTGGGATACTGGCCTTGGCTGCGATGGAGTTAATCTTTGTGTGGTGTTCTGCCTTGGATTTGTGACCAGAACAGTGCTGATAACACCCCCATGTTTTTGATATTGCTGAGCAGAGCTTGCACAGTGTTGAGAGCTGCTGTTTCTCATCCTGCCCCACCAGCAGGTAGGCTGGGGGAGCACTGGGAGCTGGAAGGAGGCACAGCTGGGACATGTGATGTGCTCAGCAATAAAACCTGGGGGGAAGGAGGCGGAAGGGAGAACTTGGGGCCAAAGGTGTTTGTCTTCCCAAGTAACCATTATGCTTGATGGAGCCCTGCTTTCCTGGGGGTATGTCGTGGTTTAGGAATGGCACTCCCCAACCCAGTGCCCCCACCGAGACTCTCCAAACCCCGTGCTGCTCTCTGCCACTTCCCCACTTTCTTCTCCCCCTCCCAGCTGCAAAGGGCTGGAGAGGAGAACTGGAGGCACAAAAGGCAAAGATCACAGGTTGAGATAAGAAGAATTTACTGGAAACAGCAACGAGATTAGAAAACAGACAGTAACAGCAACAATACTAAGAACAGAGGGTCCAAGAGAAAAAATTATTCACGCAGAAACACAGACAACACCTGACAGTGCCCTCCACCAAGTTTTCTCAGCCAGTAGGAACCCCTTCTGCCATGGAGAGAGTACCTTTTCCCTGCCCCAGTAATGACATGAGCTGACACAGAATAGCCCCCAGGTCCTGGCCATGTCTCCTCCTGCCTGTGCAAGAATTAACCCTGCCTGGCCACAGGAAGTAGTGAGTGAATTCCTTCTTTTTGCTTCACCTCCTAAATTGTCTTTATCCCAATCCACAGCTTTTCCCACTCCTGCCTTTTCCATTCCCCTCCCCTGGGGAGGGGCTGTGTGGGGCTCAGCTGCCTGCTGGGGTTAACACACCCCAAAAGGTTAATAGAATTAAACTCCTGTCTGGGTGCAATTCTAAACCACTCGAGGGTCCCGGGAAGCAACGCTCTTCAGATATTACTTAAAACAGGATGGGATGCATTCCCAGGAATCACAGAGATGCTGAGGGTGGCAGTCACCTCTGGGGTCATTTTCTCCACCCAGGGCAGGGGACCCTGACCAGTTCCTCTGGGGTTTGGAATCTTCAGGGATGGAGCCTCTGGAGTAATTTTTTCTCCACTTTCTCTATCTGCTGTCTTTAGTGACCTTGAAAATATAGTGGGCCAAACTCTGTTCTGTCATATATGGGATCAGTGCCACTAAAAATAGGTTCTTTTTGATCTTGACAGGGGCTTTGGACCAGAAGTCATGCACCTGCTCCCATCTCCGACACATCACAAACTCACATGTGAATGTTTCTTGGAGAGCAAAAGTACAATTATTAGTAGTTTTTAAATTAACACAAAATAAACAAAAAAGGCATTTCCTCTCTTTGACAGAAAAATGCCTACTGGATTAAAATGTGGTTGAAAAGCTTTGCTTGTAAAACCAGTAATATGACTATGGGATATTTGGCCTATGAGTAACGGCTTGGAATCCATACTTATTGGCCAGAAAGTTGATTTTGCTAATTTACACCATTGCAGCACTTCCAAAACCCCCCTTTATGGCAAACCAGAGTAAGATGCCTACCCTGCCCCTCCTAAATCATCCCTTATGCTCTATAAGTGAAACAAGAACAGGGAAGCTCCTGGGGATATAAAATAAAGTTTTTTAATAAGAAATGCAGCTTGCCATGGCCCAATGGATTTGGATCCAGATTTTCCAAAATTCTGAATTGGTTCAGAGCTGAGTGCTTACCCCACAGCCACTTTTAATTTGGAAATTAATCTCCTTGTTCTTTTTTTTCTCCCAAGGTTGTCTTAAATATCGTTAGCAATTTAAAACTAAGCATTGCCAGCTCTACCAACAGTTTCGCCTTTACGGATATTCCATGAATAACTTCTACTTAAAGGAATAAAATAAAAAAGTAATAAATTCAACCTTTCTTTCTCCCACTGTGCAGTCCACTCCCTTGCACCGAGTTCATCTCTCAGTCCAGACCACCCACATCATGAATGAATGCTCTGATCTTGCCCTCTAACCACCTGGAACTGGATAGCTGCCTTTTAAAATAGATTACACCCTCTTTCACTTCCTAATGGCTCAGGTATATTTTTCAGTACTTCAAGCCTTTGCAGACAAGAGTAATATCCACTCTGCTGCTGTAATTATTACTGCAATGTTTACCGTTGGGAAGAAAGGAAAAACACAGGATAAAAGCTATCAGCACACAAAATTTTTGCTAAACTCAAATTACACCTCATTATCCACTTCTGCACAACAAGAAAGTCCAGCTTTTGAGAGGGAACCCAAGGAATCAGGCTTGCACACCTCGAATTCCTGCAGAAATTTGGGGGTGCATAACCTCTTGGCTCAGAAGACCTGGGTGTTAATGGTTGGTGCTTGAGAAGAAACTGGTTCCTAGAGGGTGCACAATGCCCTGATGATTTGGGCCTCACAAACCTGCAAATGGGTGCTCTGGGGAAGTGACATCTCGCAGGGGCTGCTGTCACACCCTTCTTAGAGGTTGAACAAGAACCAGTGACTTCTACTCTGATACAAGTAATGCTGATGGGAGTAGTCAAGCTTGACAAGGTTGGGATGAGAGACCTGCAGAGCAGGGCCATGAAGGGAAGGATCAGTGAGATGTCTCTGTCTCACAGGCCTGTAGGGGACTTTGGCTTCCTAACTCCTTGGCGTACCCCACTGAGAGCAGAAAGCAGGCTAGAATGATATAATACAATTATCAAGATACCTAAATGGTCCATTCCCAACCTGCCTAACATCTTCAGAGATGAACTCTGGGAGGAAAACTGCCATCTGTGCTCAGGGAAAGAAAGAACTTGAATTTTAGATCTGTTGGAAGCGTGCCTGGCTGCAGGCAGAGAGAAGGGTCCTGCTCAGGGAATCACAAAATAGCAACGATCCATGGGAATACCATTGCCAGTTTCCAGCTAAGAGCCTTCATTCCTAGACACTGCCATGGCATCAGCATCAGGATCATCCACCACTGCTCTGCTTTCAGCCTTTCAGAGAAAACAGCAGATTTTTTTTAGAAGGCGGTTTCTTCTGGTGATATGCAGTGCAGAAGGGCGAGGATTGAGGAAAATATGAAACTGCTGTTAAAGACATCAGAAGGGCAATTCTGATCAACACCTAAATACAAAAATAAAAGATCATTTACTGTAAGTGATGAATTTTGATCTTCAAGTCAAATTCAACCATGGTGTAACCTCAATAATGGACCCAAAGGATTTGCTTGGTGGGGTTTTTTGGGGTTTTTTTGTTGTTTTTTTTTAAAATGTTCTCATCTTGTTTCTGCAAAAAAGATGTGATAACAGATCTGCAATGTGCCTGACCTACATTTTTCATGTTTACAATGGCCCAACCTAGTCTACATTCACATTCCAGGATCTCCTCCTGGACAAACCAAAGCACCTTCCAGATGTGTTTGATGTACTGATTATACTTCCACACTGTGAATGTTTTACCAAGGTTTCTTAATCACAAGCATTAGTTTTTATTTCATTTAGGGGTTTGCCTTCCAGTAAACTCCTCTTTTCATAGCGACAAAGCCAGTTCTACAAGGCCCAAAGTGGAAGCCCTTTGAGGTTGATTCCCTGCCAGAATGGGAGGAGTCAGTCCCCACTGCCTTTACCGGCTGAGAGGATTGAGGACCACCATCAGCCAAAGGAAGGGAGGAGAGAGAAGCACAAACAAACTTGGAATTTTTCAAATTAATCCTTCATTGCATCCTGTTTTGTCTTTCAGATTCGAAACTCCATGGGATACAGAAACGTCTGCCTTTTAGGATTTTTGTGCTGCCACGAGGATAATAATTCAGCACTGACAAAAGAACCCCAGCTAACATTACAAAAAGAAAAATATTTTTAATGCATCAGTACCTGCTCCAATGAGTTTCAAAATAAAACTCAGCTCCCCTTACAGTCAGGGATTTAGAAAATATGTTAGCTATTTGTAAGCCTGGTATTTTAAATTTTTTCCTGTAATTATTGACGCAGGAGGCTAAACAATATTTAGAAGTGGGTTAACTAATCCAGTTTTTGCTAATAGGTCTGAAAACACAACCTGTTTTCCCAGATTAGATAGATGCTTAGTGCAACACTGCATTTTAAGCAGCATTCCACCGCCTGGAAGAGATGTACTGAGTGCTTTGGAAAAGATGGCTAAGAAGTGAGAAATTAAAAAATGCTGGCCTCATCAATTTTTACAGCCAGAACATTTCCCTTCACTTGATGTTTGCCAAGAACTTTTATCCACTAAGAATATACACATTTGCACAGATTCACTTTGCTTACGCAGATCTCTACATCTCGAGGTTGCCAGAAGTTACTGCAGAAATGCTGCTGGTCCCTCAGGTCCGACAAGACCATCCATGTAAATGGAAGCTAGCATACCGTCAATCAAATTTTGTTGGAGCAAATGGCTACTGAAGGGGGAACAAAGAACTGAAATGTTTCTAAAGTTATAAAAATTAATTTAGCACACTTGATGCAAATCTGGCAGTCCTTACTCCCTTGCTTCTCTGTATGGCGTGACCTTTGCTTATATGTCAGCCTGAAATGAGACTGGAGTTAAAACCCTGTGATAATCGAATACCTTCCCTTCTAATAACTGGAAATTCATTCTATTATCTATGTTCACATTCAATTATTTTTTCTCTAAGGGGTTATTTTTCCTTTTGTATCCCTCAGACTCCCTTTCTGCCCTCTCTGTAGTACTCTGCTATGTCAGCTGCACAAAGATTTCTGATTGTAACCATTATCAAATAAATTTCTTTCACTTCTCTACTGACTGTCCCCTCCCACCCTGCTATGATCAGCTTTTTATAGTTATTTCCATTGCTATATCTGATACAATCAAAGTATGTCTGTGGCTGCTCAGGTCTGGGAACAGTCTACCTTTTTCTAGCAGTGTTCCTAAGATTAGTGTTCCTTTTTTTCTAACCAGAAGGCAAACAAGGATATTTGCCAGCACCACATTTCAGATTATCCAATTTTCTTCCTTTCAACAACATTAACTTCTTGTAATTCACATTCACCAGACCCTGTGGGAAAAGCAAGCCTTTTGTCAGGGATATTGAGATGTCATGCTTTTATTTTAACTCTATTTTTTTTAAATGGAAACTAGTGAAACATGTTGTTCCCTGTTTTTCCCGTTTCTTTGGAACGGCCTCCTTGGCTGGCGAGACATGATTCCAGGCTAGCTGAATCTGCTGTTCACAGTGACTTTTTGCTTGCCTTCTACTTTTATTTAGAATAACTCATTTGAACTTGGGTTTTACTGCAGTCAGAGGCGGCTCCTTGCTATCTGAGTTCGTTGATTCAACTATTTGTTGCGTTGTGCCAGTGAGTGACAAAAAGAAGAGCGTGCCATTTTCATTTCATAACTTGTCCCCTTGTCAGCTGCTGATAGTGGAGGCTTGGGATGAGCTCAGGGAGACTCCTGGAGATCCTGTGTCATGTCAGGGAAACCTCCCCTCCAAATTGCTCTCTTGCCCTTTCTGGTGATACATTTGCTCTTCCACAGCAGGCACTTGATCGTACCCAGGGATGATGGTTTGGGTTCTGTTGTTCGCTTTGCTTCACTTCTCTATATCCTGGGCATGTTTGGCTCTGCTGAACAGAAATGATGACCATGCAGAAGCAAGGAATTCATACAGGGAATTCTCACAAGAGCAGCTTCTCTCATCCAGCAGGGTCTCCCGTTCCCACACACCTACACAGGACCAGGAGAGATCAATATTTTGTTTTCCAGTTTTTGTCCACAACAATCTCTCTGTTATGTTCTCTCTGCCTTGTGCTTTTCCAGGCTTCCTTCTCTGAAGAGAAGATCCTGTTAGCCTGGTGGTTCCGAGGCTGGGTCCAGCTGTGCTCCTGCTGGGAACTGAGCAGCCACAAGCCATCCCTGTGGTCTGCAGGGTGCAGTTTCCATCAGGAAGTGCTACCAGCAGGCTCGCAGCCCTCATAACTTCCTTCCTCCTTCCAGAAACAGGTGTCTGCCCCTCAGATCCAGACTTTCTCTTCTGACCTCCTATGCTAAAAATGTTTCTGCTGAGGTCGCCAAAATGACATCGCTGCGTTATCTCCAACAGGATTTTAGCACCAACTGAGTTCTTAGCACAAATATGCTGTGATTTCCAGTCGTGTGCAATAAAAACAAGTTCCTTTCCCACTCCTATCGTTTTTGTGGTGGCCCTCTGCATATCTACTGATTGAGAAGAAGAAATTCCTGCTCTTCGATACAACTCTTCTGTTCTACATCTGCACATCTATACATAGAGCATCTATAAATAAAAGTAAGCTTCCCTCACACAGAAACTTCAAATTGCACATTATGGCATTAATTATCTGCTCGCAGAAGTTCATATTTCAGTGCAGATGTCACCAAAATTTCCTCCCCTACATGTTTGGTTCAGCATTGTCTTAACCCAGCCTGTAGCCTGGCTGGGTGCCTTCCCCAGTATCATTTGTCATGTGTTTGTCTCACAGGGGGAAAAGAAAGTCTTATCACCCAGTAAGACACGTAGATTGTTTTGTTCTTAGGAGTTTGCTTTGGTTTATTTTGTCCCAAGAGAAGAAAGCAGTTTGTGGATACCACTGTGCCAGACACCTTTCCTTCAGCAGTACGTACTCCCTCAGGGGAGGGAAGGGACGATTCATTTAGGTTCTCTCTGCTGGATGCTACTTGAGGAAGCCCCATCCCCTCCACACGATAGCCAGCTGATTTGACCACTCTCTTGGGAAACTTTAGCAGTACAAATGCGTATTTCCCTGTTCATTCGTTCTCTGGAAAACTGATTTTAAAATGATGCATGCAGAACACACATGCCGGTTTCTAACAGCTTTATTGCACATGCATTGTACCGAGGTTTACTGTTCAAACACAGCCCTTATCTGGAATAATGTCCATTTTGAATTATATATATATATGTTTGAAATGCTGACTGTTACTCGAAGTCATCAAAAATCCGTCTCTTGGGCTAATTTCATGGGGTTTCTAGTAGAAGGTGCTGAGTGACCACAGTTTAAGGTGTGCCAAGAAACATTCCTCTGTCTCTGTGGGCCCTGTGTGAGTCTGTGCTTGCTCCAGTGGAGAAGGAGAGCTGTGAACCTCCCTTACCATCCCTCGTGGCTCAGCCTGGGAAGCAAGGGCAGAAGTACTGAATTGCCCATCTCCATCCCGTGCAGTTAGGGCCTGACCCTCTCCCGCTCCCCCCAAAACCGGCACAGCCAAGAAACACATTCTGTGAGGAACAGACAGCAAGAGGTGACAGTGGAGTCAGAAGAGGGTGGTCTGGGGTGTGACCCTTCCTGTGGTGGTAGAGCCAACAGGTTCCCTTCACAGCTGCCCTTGTTTCCCCTCTTCCCAGAACAGAGCAGGCTCCAGACCACTGCACAACTAACCAGAATAATACCTCAGTTGGGGTTTGGTCTGAACACTTCCAACCAAATTTGGGATGTTGGTTGTCCTTTCTGGTGAAAAAAAACACAAACAACAAATCTCCAAAACTAACCTTTCTTGGGAATACACTGTACTTTCAGATGGCATACCCTATAAAGAATAGGGAATTCTCTTTTTTGTGTAGTACAAGTGAGGAGTGGATAAGCAGTTAGGAATATGAAACTGGTAAGAGAAAAGAGGAAGTCAAAGGGAAAAGTAAAAAAAAAAAAAAAAGTCTGTACTAGAAGAAAATTTACTGTACAGAGAATAAAAAGTGAAAGTCGGACTCCCGGACTTCATTTCGTAGTCCTAGCAGAATGAGGAGAGACAATATGAGCATAGGAGCAGTGAAGTGAAAACCAAACAAGGGAAAATAATGATAGTCCTGTAGATATTATAGGGGATTTCTGAAGTCTTTGAAGTGCTGGCAATGACCAAAGACACATTAAGTGACAGCTACCCTGCACACACAGGCAGAAATATTTCTTTTAGGTAACCATACCACTCATTCCTTGAAAAATCCCAGAAAGCAGAAAGACTTTCTAGACAGTTCTTATATCTCATAGATAGGTATTAATCTAAGACAAAATTAGTATTTTAGTATTAGGGGAAAAAATAAAAGGTATTATTTTAGGCCAAGTTTTACTTTTTGAAGGAGTTGGTCAGTTGTCTTCAAAATTAGTCAAAGATGTTGGGGTAACCAGAGCTCAGCCTGAGTACCATACACCTATTCTTCAGCCCAAAAACGAGAGGAAAAATATGGGTGTGGGTTTGTTTGGGTTTTTTTTTGCTTTGCCTGTTCAGGGAACACTCCATAACATCCCTTGATGAGATGTTGTCTCTGCCATTTCACTAAGGGATGAGTACACAGCTGATCTTTCTTTTCTAGAGAAAGGGATTATTTTGAGGTTAAGGCAGAGAGCTACTGGAAAAGAATCCTATTTAATAAAGAAACGAGCAATTTGTTTGGCAGAGTGGACAAAAAAGGCCTGACAAAGGAACAATAACAGCGTTAACCTCAGGCTGTGTGTGGTCCACAGATGAAGTGTTTTGAAAGCCACAGTTTGCCTGTCCTTGCTGAGCGGGGAGAGGGAGAAAAACAACAGACTTTGTGCCATTGCTGCCTGTGAAGTTTTTGTCTTGTTACAGGAAAGGCAAAGGAAACCAGGAGGCCAACTTACTCTCAGCTTGACACTGAACATCCTATTCTTGTGGTCATGGCAAAAACTAAGCAGTGGTTTGGGCTCAATAGATCTCACCCCAAGCTCTAGATTTCACCAAGAATACCCCGACTTTAACTAATAATTCGTTCCTTTAATCATTGTTTTCCAAGGGAAATTTAATTTCAAAAATGTATTTATAACTGAGTGAAATCCCAAGCTATGCAAACAAAACAATTATTGTTTGAAATAATTCCCATCTTGTTGGGACTGGGTCCAGAAGTCATATTTTGTGAGAGCCAAGCTGCAACAGAGCAACCAGCATTCTCTTCCAAACCTAGTAATCCCCAGCTTCAAGGGCCAAATCCTGCCTTCAGCTCCACCACTGTACATTCAAAGTTACTCCACTGACTTCACATTTGGCCCTATACGTGGAAAACAAGATTTCACCTCCGTGTCATGTTTTGCTCAATTTCTTCTTGGATTTCTCTTTGTCCATTTTGCTCTCAGATTCAAAAACAAGACTTTAATCCAGCCAGTGGATTAACTCAAGCAAAAAGAGTACATGTAATGTGGGCCAAAAAACCAGTAGAATCTGGAATGTGCTGGTGCCTGGAACTGAGGTCCAAAGGCATGAAGTGTCTTTTGCTCTGGCTGATGGGAAGCTGCCTCCTGTTATTTTTGTGTTTTGGAGGGAGGGGGAGAAATTTAGTGCATGCTATTGCATGAACTAAAATGTATTTTAATTGATTTCAAACATTGAGGACTGTCAGCTTTAAGGATCTCATTTCACCATGTTTTACAGTAAATTGGTTCTGCCTTAGGACCCAAAGCCTGGCCCTTATGTGTGTGAAGGCAATGAGGAGGAAGGAGCCTACATTAGCAATCTTTACCCTCCCATGGCTCAAACAGAAGTGAAATAAAATTTCAGTGTGTGTCTTCCTCCCTTTCCTCCTTTCTGCCCTCTTATGAAAGAGGAGGCAAAGAAATGTGTGGGAAAATAACTTTGCTAATGTGCAGTATTCCAAAATCACAAGACTGACTGAGTGATAAACTGTAGATCCATATGGAGCTTAGGATTCATCTTTCCAAACTTTTTTCTGCACCCAGGCAATCTCAGAGCTCTTTGAGAAGAGTGGAAGGTGGGGCGATCAGATGTCCCCATGCTGACATGTCTCTGGAAGAACGGGCTGTGTAAGAACAAGAAGTATGAGATTAAGCAACAAACACTTTTTCAGCTGCAAACTCATTACTGGAACTGGCCAGACTTGCATGTGCAGGGAAAAAAAGAAAATAATCCTGTCCCACAAAAGCAATTCCTTTTCCATACATGTGAATTCAGAAACCTATGACATGATTTATTGTTTCCCTAATGAAAATTAAAACTCAGATATGTTATTACAAACATTTCGTGCAGGCAATAACATTAGGGGTGCAGAAGCAACTGCAAGGGGTGATCACTGATCAGCATATTTACACTTGGGAACTACCAAAGCAAAATATGTTTTCTTATCAACACCTTGCCTCAGGGTTCACACTCTGACTTTGGGTTGTATTGAAACTGCAGATACATTTGATGAAAAATTTACCAAGGCTGCCTTTCCATAGCAGAAACATGTTCCCCTCCATTAGCCGTATTCCCATCTGCTTTTTATTCTGGCCTCAGTTTTTTCTGCTCTCTAAATCTTTGGCTTGCTTTATATAATTTCACAGGGTTGTGTGCGAAGGAGTTTCTATTTATTGTTGTTTTTATTATTACTATTGTGGTTAGGTACACTTTCGCAGGCATTGAGGATGCTGAGCAGAAGGAAGGGGGTGGAAAGCAAATGGCAAAGGAGTTGGTTGCTTTGCAACTCTTCCTACAGCAGAATCTGTCCTGCCTCTTCCCACCTCTAATCAAGAAATGGGAGTCAAAAAGTTCCTTGTACCCTAAAGGTGTCTCGTGCGACACGTGGTCCCAAGTTACTGCTCTGGGGTTCATCTGATGTACAAGTCACTGAACGTTGCCTTCCCCCCTTGGCTTCTTGTAGCAAAGCATTCATGTAGAAACAGCTGACTGGAGAAAAGGATAAACTCTGGGAAAAGAAAACTGCAGGTGACACAGCTCTATAATCACGCTGCAGAATTCCAAGTTGTTTAACTTTTTAAAACTATTCTTCTTATTACAGTACTTTCTGCTGAGGTTTTCTTTGCAACAATACTGCTTGTCACTGCCCTCACCTGCTCTTGTGCGCGGAAGAATCGAGGGCCCATTTCTCTGTGATCTCCTACACCCTTTTTGGTCCATGGGGACACTGGGCAGTGATGCTGCTCTGCAGAAACGCAGCCAGGTTTCAAGTTCACTTGGAGGTAGGAGATAGAGTGATCTGTTCCTGCTCCCTAGGTTAAAAGGGGAGATAGATGATCCATGTGTTTCAGTAAATTTACATGGAGAAAATACACCTAAAAAGTTCATACAAACCTTATGTAATTCATGAAGAGCAATTTTTAAAGTGAGAAGCGGGTAATGTTAGTAGCAGAGAAACATCAGGCAGAGCTCTAAAAGGGATTGCTGTTTCTTCAATTGTGTGTTTTAAAAACACATTATTAAAGACATTTCTAAAGGTATTGCTGCTAGTGAGGTCTGTAGTACAGATGGTCTGAGATAATGTCCAATGATCTTCCATCAGCAACACTTGCTAATTTCTTTGCATGGTTGTACTAAGTAGAAATTTCTTTGTTAGAAGGGACTTAAAAATTTTCTCCTCCTCCCAGTATATAAGCTCTTCCAAAGCTTTCTCCAGATGGTAACAGGAGCAGAAAGGCACTGGGAAGCCCTGAGATCCTTGCTAGCACATTTCAGGAAGAAGCAAGACAGCATTATTTTTTCGATTCCAATACTGCTCTAAAATAAAAATTCAGGATAGAAAATTACACTCCAAACATTCAGTGATACAATATTCAAGCTAGGTTTCCGGTCATTTCAAGGATCATGCCAGAAATTGTTACAGTGATTGTCAAAAGAAACAGTCATGATAATTGCCTTTGACCTTTCCTTTCCTAGTGAATAGTCTTCCTTCGGAAAAAAAAGCAGACTTCCTAATGGTGGCAGGTCTCCAAAATGGTATGGCAGTGCTTATTCATTAATGATGCAAAGTGATTATCATTGGAAAGTCCATATGATGTTGAATTTTTACTATTTTGAGTCAATTCCAAAAAGCCCAACCCTGATTTCCTTCACCTAAAAGAACTGATGACTTGAACGAAGACAAAAAAAGGGCAAATCCATCTTAGCAAGGAGCAACGCAACTACTACACTGGGTTGTTTTACCAAAGTTGTGTTGCTGATTCCCATGACATCCAGGCTTTCCTGATGTGGCAAGTCTGCTTGGCTGATGATGGTTTAGGAAAACGACCAGGGTAAGAAGTTGTGCTGTAATTATACTGTACATATGCAGACCCCTGTTCTCTGCAGAAAGGCATCCCAAACTACCTAGTGCTTGCTGGTTTCCTATCTACAGGCAGGATAAGGGAGCTGATCTTCATACCACACCAAGCCCGTGTTTCTGGAGCTGAAGGTCACAAATTCCAAAAAGCTGGATCACAACGTGGTGCGAGCCTGTGTTTGTGTCTGCAGCCTCTCACCAGTGACATCTCCTGCTATACTGCCTTGAAGTGAAGAATGTTTCTGCCTCACACGCAAACGATATGTAGAGAAAACAAAGCATTACATGGTTAGTTGGTGCTTCCCAGCTGCTGTGCTTTCCACCTTTTCCATGCTCGTTACATCACAGCAAGTGAGAAAGGTCCATCTAACCACTGTCAGACACAGCACTGATTATGGACTGCAGCTGTTGACAGTGGATGAAATGCATCTCCATAAAAACCACCAGGATGAGGCCTGAGCCACCACACGCAGTGTGTCTAAACCCTCGAAACAGGCTCAGGTACACCGTGCAGCAATGGGGTCGAAGTGGATGACTGTGATCTGAGGCGTTTCAACCACATTCTGTAATCTTTTTAATGTGTGATCCGTGTACCCCAAGCAATTTCACTTCCCCATCTCTGGTGCTGCCTAGGCATTTTGACTAGGAAACAGGAAACGCAGCATCTTTCTTTCTCATTTTGCTGTTTTCCCTCAGAGAAACTTAGGAAATTGCAAGTGTTAAATGCTGAGTTACGGCTTGTTTAGATCAAATACTAACTTTGCACCTCGATATGGTCTCCTATTTAAATTTACACTTTCTTTTTATGCAGCTTTGTGGAACATGTCACACACTTTCCTCCCTCAGTTTAGTGCAAAATTGCTTCAGTTCCCACTAGCTTCAACAACTTGCAGGGCATTTCTTTTTTTATGCTGAGATTTTGGCAGAGGCTTTGTGGAAACAGCAGCACAGACATACGGTCATATAAGAGCAGATTCGTGGTTGTACATGAACCTTTTAGTGGTTTAAGTTCATAGTCACAACGTCCCCTTGCAACTGGACTTTTCACGGGGTGTTAAGTAGAATAAATACGTATATTTGCACACACAACTCCTTTGGCTGCTTATGCAAATACCAAGCTGGCATGAGTTGGCATCTGCCACTGGTACCACTGTGCCTGGGTGCATCCAGTCTGTTACACACATGTTCAGTGCCCCAGTCCTGCAGGGCACAGCCTCCTCCCCCAAAATAGCTCACCTTACACCAGACAAAGTCTGCCCATCAGAGAAGTGCAACAGAGCAACGTGTACGTGTCTGCTGGAATAAACCTTTCATTAAGTTTGGAAAGGTCAAATACAAGACTCAACAACACTCTTCGAGTCAACAAAACTGGCCTGTAGCACCAGGTCTTATTTTTACCTGCTGGCTGAGGTTTTTCCCAAGCATTGCTATTCTAAGCATTTCAAAATCAGAGGCCACATTGTTATCGATTAATGTTTTCACGTTTGTAGCAACAAGGACCAAGTCTCTGCTGAGCTGGACAAACACAGGCACCTTACGGCACAAGGCTGATCTGGATGCAAAACAGCCACGGGTCTATACTGTATTTCTCCCTACCACACCTCTGGAACACCATAATGAGCACCACTGTCATATGAAATCTCTGGTCCAACACACCCTCCCCACCCCAAAAAGGTTTGAAGCAGAAGAGCCTCCAATACAGTCCCACAATCCTGCATCTGCCAAGAGGTGTCGCCTGGAGGAGGCCCCAGGACTCTGCCCCAAGGCTCTTTATCCTAACATCTCTCCTGTTCCCTTGTGAGGAATGAAACTGGCTTCAATGCCTGAAAAGTCCTGGAGTTAGATCCCAATGCAGGGTGGAAAGACATTCCCACATAAAAAAAAAATTATGATCTAAGACAAAAAATCCCATGGGCAATACAAGCACTCTACTCCCCTTCAGCTTACAGCTCTATTTACTTTACCCCATCCTTACTTCTAATTTTTAATTTTTACCTTGTCTTTTGCTTTGCTTGACTAATGACACCACCATCCACTTGTCCTATAGAAAATACATGTTCCTTACTTGCAGGCAATGTGGCTTTGGCAATGCTATAGCTAGCTTGTTACAGAATAAAACTAAAGCAAAATCACCATTGACCATTAATATCAATAGACCCTTAAATCTTTCTTTCATGCTTTCACACTCTGTTTTCATTAGATATGCAAGGCACTGTATTCTTATTAAGATTACAGGGTGTTGCAACTAATTAAAATAACCCATTGCAACAACTTTGACATTACTAGTCAGGAACAGTTCACATTTCATAAACCTGTTTTATGAGAGCATTTAATTATACATCGATAAGAAAATACAAACTATATAGTTTGTTCACTCTTCAAATTTAAGACAGAAAATTTTAGTGTAGAAGCTAGCTAATTTTAAAAGGGAAGAATGTGTGATATTGGACCAGAATAAGAAAGAGATTAACTGTTTACCCAGAACAGAACAATTTCTTGCAGGCAAAACCATTGTGTTGGTGCAAATTTTGGTGCTTTGCAGTAAAGATTCCTCCATGGACATGCAGATGTATAATCACTGGCAGACATAAAAATGATCAAGGTCATAAAAGGCTATAATAATTCTCACCTTATCATGTGAAGTGATTTCAAGCCACTTTTAACCTTTGGTTAGGTCAGAAATAGGTCTTTATCAAGGCTGCACATGCGTGTAACAAATTAGACTTTAGCTTACTATCATTATTTCTCTGGTTTTGCTCAATTAGGTGTGTTGAGCACTTCTTAAATGGGAGTAAACACCCTATTTTTTACTGCCCTAAACTCACCAACAGCTGGGCCAGGAAGAGAGAAAAGGTACCACTGCATGCAACAAGGCAGCTCCATCCAACAGGGCACCGGGGGGTGACTCTGCAAGTCTTAGGAAAGGAACAGCAAAGGTGCTCTTTTCCTGGAAGAGTCTTGGGGGAACAAAATTTGTGGGTTTACTGCCTCTTTGATCACAACACTTGGTTATTTCTGACTTGCTGCCTGAGGGAGGCCAAGGATTAGCACAGAATTGAGTGTTGCAAACTCAGATCTTCCTGCTAACGTGACTGTGGTATTACATACATGTAATAACACGTCAATAATACATGTAATGTGTTATTCTCATGGAAGGGCTCACAACAGGTTAAAAACAGGAAGGTCAAGACAGTTTGTCCCCCTGCTGTCCCCCATCCAGGTCACAGCATTCCTCTCTCTTCCTCCCCAGGGGGAAATGAGCTGAGGTGCTGCACTCACTCCACACTCCTGGCAAGGCATGGCCTCTTGACAGCACCACGAGCACCTCGTCATGCGCCCTCTCCATGCTGGAGTGGCGTGACTGGTCAAATAAGCAACAGATTTACTTCACTGTTCAGGATTACCTGAACACTGTTCAGGATTACCTCGTGGACAAGGTGATGGCACGATCAGTGAACTGGGTGTTTGTTTTCCTCAACTTCTGCCTCGGGTTTCAGTGCCTCCAATGAGATTGGAAACGGTCTTAGTCATGGGAGAGAAACAGAGTCCCTTCCAGTCTACATCCATGTTTCCCAGCCTCCTGAAACTTCCCACTGAGCATTCCTCATTCTGGACATGCAGTCTACCTCTCCTACTAAGCTGGAGGTTGAAGACAGTCTAAGTAATTTTTGTCCTTATCTGTGGAAAGGCAAAACTTGAGTTGGTCTACATTGCTGAAAAAGCTTTTTCTGTCTCTCCACAGAAAAATCATACACTGGAAATACTAAGAAAGAAATTAGGAAATTAACACAGTATAAATATTAAAAAGCAACACGCATAACAGTGAGGTTTTTTCAGCAGTGCATTTTCTGAAGGAAAAAAAAAAGGTCAGAGAGACAAAATTTCTGTGATAACTTCACTCTACTCACTGGGTAGAGAGCAATGCTGGTCTTACATCTTTATGTTCAGCAACATACTGCATTCGAGGTGGTGGGTGAGTTGTTCTCCTTTATGGGTCAGCTTCTCCCCCTTGGGGAGCTAATGTGTCAAAAAGATCTATTTCTTCCTTTTCTCCTTCTGCACAGAGTGTCGAGCAGCAGCACGTTGGAGGAAACACGATGAAACCAAAGATGTAATTCAGCAGTGTCTGGCCACATTATCTGCTTTTACTTGCTGACAGCCTCTGTTAGTGGTGTGGAACCCGGCACGGGGAGGGCTGACCTGTTGTGAGCCTGGACAAACACCAACCACCTACAGCCCAGCCTGGAGCTGCTCGTTGGCACCGTCTGGATCAGGTCGCAGCAGCCCCCAGTTCCCTCCCACAGTGTTCCCATTCTCTGAGCAGGTGAGTTACAAACAGCTCACCGTGTGTTTCTCCGTTTGCGCCCTTCTCTCTGTTTTCCATGAGGATTTTGTTTGCATCACTGATTTACAAAGGAAATGCTGCCAACACATCCAGCTTCCAGAGGAACGGGAATACCCAGAGGGAGCTTTCAAGCAATCTAAAAACATTGGAAAGAAGAAGCATTAAAAAAATTAACAGTAACATTTATAGAGAATTCTAATAGGTGCTACCCTATAAGAAAAACACTTAGCAAAATTATTATTTGAATTGCATTTTTCACTTCCTAACTCCAAATGTTTTATTTTTTCCTCGGGAAAAGAAAAAAAAAAAAAACCAGCAGAAGAACACTTTGTGAAATATTGGGTGCATGTGATGAAAGAGCTTAATGATACCTGAAGCCTACAGCAACGGCCCCAGGATGAATCTCAGAAGAGTGCCTTTTTCCTACAGCGCTTGTGTAATAGATGCTGAATGGCAGCAATGCCTGTGCCTGCCTGCCTGCCTGCAAAAGCTGCTGCTCTGCAACAGATCTCAGCACCCAGCAAATGAAGTGACCGACTCAAGCTACAGCTATGCCACAAAAATCTGTAAAAATAAATATTTCGTCCCTGAAATACCAAATCCTTTACTAAAGGCCTACATCTCAAAAGCCACGAAGAGCTATGTCTGTGAAAGCCCACAGTAAAAATGGACAGTTTACAGATGAACACAAGATTTATACTCTAGGAAAAAATAGTTACAATAAATCCTTCAAAATATGATATAATATCCCCCAGTAGAGGTAGATGAATCAATAACTGGAAAATATTTAATTGGGGGTCAAACGCAGCTCCGGATCGCAAGTTTCCTGTGAACAGTTTAATTTATAATTTTTTGCAAACCGTGGTGATTTTGCTCTGGATTGTTTATGGTCACCATTCGCCCATCAATATTGGAGTTGTGTGGCTGATTTGAGTAAGCAATACTTTTATTTCTTACCACCTTGTATGACCTTATGGACAAGGTGATGGCCTGATCAGTGAACTGGGATATTGTTACCGTCCAGGAGACAGCGGGGGGTAGATGGATAGAGATAGGAGGTGATTCTTATGAAATTTAAATTTTTGCTCTTAAATACAGGTAGAATGTTCTATTGATTCCCCAGCAATTTAGTAATATTTTTCCTCATCCTTTATTTTTAAAATGAAAATATTTGTGCCTGGAAGAAGGAAGGGAGTGTGGCATTTCTGCTTCATGTCTGAGGAGCTGTAAAAGGGACTCAACACTTCAGCTCCAGTGAAAAATGTCAGAGGCATCATTTTGTGGCAAGAAGAAAAAGGAAAGAGTTATTATCATAGTGACTTTTACTGAACTCTTCAGAGTTCATCTGAATTTTGCAGTAATGGCAAGAATGGCAAGAACGAGGCCAGACCTGCCTCGAACTTTTATCTCCCCCCTTGCTCAGATTTGTCTCATCGTGTATTACTGATAACTCTGTCATCCAAAAGTACTGGAAATAACGCAAGACAAAATGAACAATGTTCCCAAATTGTGAACCTTATCGTGGATGCTACTGGTAAAATTACTTGTAACTGTCCCTTCCTACCCTTTTTTCTGGACTTGCCCTGAGAGAAGTTGCTGTAATTCCACTGTTCTCCTGCCATCCTATTTCCCTTATTTGTGGGACATTGTGTGACCTCAGAGCCAGGTGTTTCTCCTTCCCTGACAGTGGCACCACACAGCTCCAATCTGATTTTTCCTTTGCCGTTTGAGGAGTACAGAAATGTTTGGAAGATGCTAACTGCAGCTCAGGCAATATGGTATGTTCCACTCACTTAGCTGAGACAGTGTGCTTTGCTGCTGCACTATAGTGCACTCCTGACAAGATAATAACTCCTGATAGAAAAGCTCAGATGTAGCCTGGAAGAGTTCAGATCTACAAAAAAAAACCAGAATAAAAATTCTGATGGATCCAGAGTGCAGCGTTGAAGCTCTTAAATTAAAACAGAATAAAATAATGAAAATCTGGCAAAGTAAAAAAAAATCCATGTCGTCCTGTTTGGAAAGGCAGAAAAGAAGTACACCTTCCTGATTTGTATTTTGGGGATTTAAAGTGCCATAGTGGTCTTAGGTATTAGAAACTGATAAAATAATAATGGTAGAAAAACATTTAAATCTCCTTAGCTTCAGGCTCTGGAAATCTCAGGCCAAAACACTGAGGGTTTTATAAATAACTACAGAAAAGCTACATCTCTCCTGTGTGCTCTGCCTGGACAAGGCTGTCCTGTCTTCAGGCAAAGTGTTTGACTCTGGTTCTCAGATCTTTTAATCCAATTTGATTAGAACTCCAATCCCTACTATCAATACAGGCTGGGGATTTTCAAAATTCTGAAAAACACAAAAGTGAAACAAATAGATAGACTGACAGATGGAGAGATAACCCCCTCCCCCCCATTCAGGACTGAGAATATGGTTCCTTTTCTCACTCACATGCTGTGGTTTCATCTTACCTAACTTTACATGTCACAGGCATGGCTGTCTACCTCTGAGCTAGGTGTCTAGACTTTTTTATAGTCAATGGAGATAAACAAGCACTTCAAGGGCACAATCCACCCAATCAATTCAGACATCTGCCTTTGGAGGAGATGAGATACGTCCTAGTTGCCTGGATCTCGCGCCTGCCTATGGAGGAGGTGTAGGTGAGCAGTGCATATGCAAACCACTACAGCGAGAGGAATCCCAGCCCAGCTGACCTGCACAACTCCCTTGGGCTGAGGCTGCAGGCAAAGTGTCAGGACTACCCCTGAAACTGTCCCTTCCCCAGCAGAAAGTATTAGAAGGTTGCACTTCATATTCTCCCAGTAAGATAAAAGATAAGTAAATGTGGCTGTTTGAAAAGCACCGGCTCAGGATAAAGGCAAAGCATTTCCAACCCAGGCACCCTCAAGTCTGCAGAGAAGGTAATTTGTAGTGGTGCTAATTTCTCTGCAAAGTACCAGGCCCCAGACAACAAGAGTTTGGGCCCTAATGTGTCACTGTGTAGCCTGGGGACATGTTAGAAAGGCACCTTCTTGCCATGGCCTCTGTCTTGTGATGGTAGGTCCTTTTTTAGCGGCGTTCTGAGACACCTGTGTGTTCCTTAGATGGGTTTCTCCTCAAAGGAATCTCTTGGGTTTTTACATGTTCGTTTTGACTAATTGTTTCCAGTTGCTATCAAAACATCCCAAGACATCTGACATTTTTTCTTTTAATTATTTTGATTATTGAAATTTGGGAGCACTGCAGGAATGATTCTTGGATTAATGTGTTAGGGGAAGAAAGGAGCTTCAGCTGAACACTTCTTAACCCTGACTGGCATTCGGACATTTTTCCTTCTTTCTTCAGATACTTCTAGGAAATCTTTTGATTTCCCTACCTTACTTTTAAAATACCAGTTGTAAGAAATGCTTAAGCATGGAGATTTGAAGAAAGAAAGGTAAGAAAAAGCAGAATACCTATTTGACGTAACTTACTTGCATTGTAAGTTGAGTAATTGAAAAGGTTGTCTAACCAAAATATGCTTTGATATGAGATTATTGCCTTTTTTACTCTGTAAAAAAAGAAACCACCAGCCTGCAATGTCATCCTATTTGCTGCCTCTTAGACTTACCTTGCTCCCCAGTATTCCATGTTGCAATAAATTTTTCTTTTGGGAGGTGTTCAGTACAACTTCCACCTTGTGCTTTTGGAGGACAAACCGTGTTCAATCAAACAGCATGGGTGCTGCTTTCTTGACTGTGCAAAGCTTTGGGGTATTGGTCTCTTACATTACCATGGATTACTTTTTTCCCTGAAAACATGATCATCTCTACAGTAATTTCTATTACAAGGCCAGGCTGAAGAAGTATGACTATTAAGTTTCCATTGTGCTGAACTTGTAAAATGAGATACATATATGATAGAAAGTACACGAGGATAGGTGCAAAGGTATTGTCCCCATGGAGGGAAAAGCTTGCCGATTAATTTTTGAACAGCACAGACCTGAGGAAGGTTCTGCATGGCTGGCCAACCAGCCAGCCTGTTCCTTCTTTCTGGTCTAGCTGAGAAAAAAAAGGGAAATTCCCTTGCATCAAGTAAGGTAGTCAACTGATCCCCTGTGAAAAAACAGGGGACAAACATTTACCAGTGAATTTCCACTCCAGAACTGGGAAAGAGAGTTTTCTACCAAATACACAAAAGGAATCTCAATGTATTACACCAATGCAGAACTGAAAACTGGCCCTCTTTTGTATGAGTTCTGCAGTATAGTATTGTCTTTATTTGTCTACATCAATATTAAAAATAATTATAGAAAAGAGATGAGGTACTTCAACAACCAGTAAACAACGCTGAAGTATGTGGACATACAGTCATCTCATTTAATTATGTCTGGTTTGTATTACTTTCCTCAATCTCTTTGCCAAATAATCTAAATAACTACAGTCTGAAAGAAACAGTAGATAATGTCACCCACGAACTGACCAAAATAACTATGTAGATTAAATCTGCATGGGAATAATTTTGAAATCAAAAGGGAAATATTTGAAATTAAAATAAATGCATAAATGCGGGTTTTTGCAAGCTTAAAAGAGTATGCCTTTCTGCACTGGTTCATTGTTACATAAAAATCTAAGGATTTTGGGATATAAATTGCTATGCAACTTCTTTGGCTAAATGAATTATTAGGTTTGTTTTTATTTTATTGGAGTGCTTAGTCTATTTTGTCAAAATACAAATTTCCTTTTCAAATGTAAGCAAAGCGTATAGAGGCATTTAGGGCTCACTATCAGGAGCCACAGCTGACTGTGACTGCAAGGTGAAAGCAGAGAGAAATGCATAGGTTTTCATACTAGAAGCATAATACAAAGTTGGGAGCTGTAGCAAGCCCTATCTTATTATGCAAGTCCAGAATTCCTAAGCTATTTGCATGAGGAATTAGCGTCATTTATACTTTTAAAAACAAACCCATGTGCGTTTAATCTCCTCTTCTATCAGCTCCTGTTTCCTTTGTCAAGGCGACTTGGCAAGCAAACCAGAGGCAAATAGGATTTCCACATGACCTACTTTATCTGGCGAGATATATAAATAGTCTACTCCAAAATTTTGGAGAACCATTTGAAACACTTTGGAATGCACTTGTGGAAGAACACAAGGTCAATGGAGGAATGGAGGCATCTTGCACGTGCTTTGTGAGCTGGGAGGTGGCACAAGCACTGTGATGGCATGTGTAGTCGTCACAGACCAGGGCATGGCATCACCTTGCCAGCTGAAGTGCATTTTATTCAGCATTTTATGTACTGGGATGTTGGTCGCAGACCACAGAACAGGCACTGCTTTGGATGGCAGTGGCTATGTGGGATTCAGAAATGGCACCGTGCCCAATGGTGTGGTAGCTGTGGCTGGGTTTTGGCACAGTAGGCAGCGAGGATGGATCCCCTCCTGAGCTCCTTTCTCTAACTGCTCTGCAGGGCACATCCTCTTCTTGGCCATCAGCAGTTGCCTATTGCAAGCTCCTTGTTAAAAATAGAGAAAATCCTCTTTCCTTCAAAAAACAAACAGAAAAAAAATCCTCTTCCGTTTTCTCTTCTTCCTCAAAGGACTGGCCTTGTACAGAAATACCAAAGACCTCCGTAGTGCAATTAATTGAGCTTTAAAGACCTTTATCCTTCAGGCTTCCTGAGGAACAGCACAGAAATAACCTGAGGGAACACAGTGAGGGGAAAGGGTGGTTGTGTCCTGATGTAAAGTTACAGCAGTTCTGCAAGCATGGCTTCCCCAAAGGGTATTTGGTACCTTTAAGCACAAACCATATTGCTGGAAAATTTAAAAATGGAGCACATTTAATGTTGTTTAAACTCTCAGGACAAAAGTATAGTGGGCAAACTAGCTCTAACAGTCCTTCTGACAGAGGTCTTTGTGACTTTTAGCTTAATTTCAGGAAATTATACCCCAGCCTAAGTTAGCTAAGTGTAAGAATTTTTCTGTGTGGAAAAAGTGTCTGGCATAACTATTTCACTATTCTCTTCACAGACAGTTTTACAGCTGTAAATATGCAGGTGTTAAGACTCAGACCTAAATATTATGCTGTTTATGCATTTCATTAGTCTTAATTCCTTCGGTTTACCCTAATACAGGGTATCTAAATTATGAATTGCAGAGCATTGCTGGTTATGCACAGAAATCCACAGTATTAATATTCTTGAATTTGCTAGCTGTTCACTTACTTGGGAAGAGAGGGATCCATGCAGCCCTCTCCTGAGATGATTAGTGAAGGCAAAAGTGGGACTGTGGATCAGTAACTCAAATGGTTGAGACAGAAAAGAAAATTCACTGTCATGGCTAGGAAGGGAGCAGTCCATCAGACAAGATCTTAACAAGGGATTTGGAGACGTTGCTTTATTATGTTTTCTTCAATTCAACAATGCAATAAAATTATTTTATATCCAGTGCAGGAGCTTGTGATGAGGCTCAACAACAAACTGTGGTCTAAAAGGCAATTTTTATTACTTATTATTCATCACTATGACATTAATCTTTTTTCCCCAACGTAAGTTTTATTGTTACGTGGCGGGGATGAAACCTCCACACAAAATCTGTCTCTGGATGGCTATTTTCAAGCAAATGAATTGACAAACAAATATATGAAAACTAATGCTGGAGTCCAGCCTCACACTGGTTTCAGCAGGTTTTAAAATACAAATGTAATGTTTTGAAATTTGACCTCAGGGACAAGCTTGTGTCTTTGGACCAGATAACTTGTTTGGTTGGTGCCTCCATAGAGCCTGCTTAAGCCAAAACAGGCTTTCTTTGATTGGCCCTCAAGACACGGGTTAATTAATGGGATTTAAATGAACCCCTGGATCGCACTGCAACGCCCTAAAGCCAATGGCATTTTTAGTTAGTTCACACTGATTCTACATGTTCTTCATCTGACAGTACTGGTCTCCAGGGTTCTAAAGGAAACTAGGAAGTTTTGTGGTCTTATCTGACACTCGGATAATCTCAAATGTTGGGATTCTTAAACAATGGCATCAGTAGTTTAAACAAAAGAGCTGTACTGAAACCCGGGTTGAAATCTAAACCTCACTGTACAGCTTGAGTTCCTGGTTACCAACTGCACTCATGAAATCACATTATGACTCTTTCCACTAGCCCCACTGAGGCAGCTGAAATGATGATGTGCAGAGATGAGGATGGTTTGGATTTGTGCGTTTTTAATACTGGTGAAGGCAAACATTCACTGGCTTTCTTATTTCAAATGCTTTTGGCAAAATATCTTCTTCTTTGATGATCTTTTAGTGCTTAATCTGTCATTGTGAAGAGCTTTACGTTGGAACTGCTGCACAGATTTTAACACCTTTAGGCTTTCACCTTTATTTTTTCCTGTTATTCCTTCAAACGCCCCTGCTCACTGCAGCTCGGGAACACTGTAATGCGCTGTACCTGGATGAAGGGCAGGATCGCCGGGCTCCCTTCAGGCAAGGCACACTAGGGGGACTATTTCTCTGTGCAGTGGGAGAGCACCGGGGCTGAGCAGCACAGCAGCCGTCCCGTTCCAGAAGGCTGAGGTTTAGGAACCTGCCAAAAAAGGAAAAAAAAATTAAAAAAATAAAAAAATAATTGTTATTTTTACTATAAAATGTGTAACTATTCTTTATGCAATTTTACTTTTATTTTCTATTATTACTTTTTTGGAGATCTTTTCTGGCAGAGAGCACCCACAGCAGGGATGGTTGAATGAGCTGCGTCTTAATTTGATTTTTTGATTCCCTCAATTTGATTTTTCATTTTTTTTCCCTAAGGCAGTTTTCAGAGTTGCTAAAGAGGAGTTTACTTCGGCCGGACTGCTTTTCAACGCAGTTTTAACAGGGACCTGTAGCTTGCTGTTTGTTTGTTTGGGGTTTGGTTGGCTTGTTTGTTTGTTTGCTTGTCTCCTTGTCTCCCCCGTCGCTAATGAACGGGTTTGTAGCAGCTTCCCCAGGGACCCCGACCCCAGCCGGGGTCGCACGGCCCCAGACACCGGGAGCCGCACCCCGCGCCCAGCCCGCTCCGCCCGCCGCCTACAGCTCCCAGCATCCCTCTGGGAAGCTCTTCCCTCCCTCCCTCCCTCGCTCCCTCCCAGCCCTTGTTGTTTGAAAAGGCTCCGGCGGAGTTTCGGGGGGAGCCGCGGCCGCGCTCGGGGCGGCGCTG
>VWZF01001192.1:450281-556631 GCA_013396755.1 Sclerurus mexicanus
CTTGAAAAAGGGGGGCCGCGCGGTCAGATGGTTCAGCTCGGCTTTTCTCGCCCTTCGGAGCGAGTCGGGAGAGAGGGAGCGGGGCGGAGTTTCCCCTGCTCCCGCTGGATCCGGGCTCGGTGTACACGTATTTTGAAGCACGAGCCGGCCGTGCCGTGCCGGTGCCGGGGGCAGGGGCAGGGGCCGGTGCCGGGGCCGGGAGGGTCCTGCTGGGGGAGCCGGGGCCGCCCCGGGAGGGAGCGCGGAGCTGCCGGGGGTGCTGCCCTGCCCTGCCCGAGTCGCTGCTCGCAGGGGCCGCTCCGGAGCTGCCGGCAGGAAAATGGAGCGCGTCTGCTGAGCGGGCAGATTCCGTGACAGGGCACAGGGAGCCGTGCGAGGCTGTCAGGTCACGTAGGAGGGGTGGGTGATGCCAGGAGTCATCGCTGCTGGCTGAGCCCTTTCCCACTGGCACCCGGCTTGCCTCGCGGCATCCCTGTAACTGGGACAAAATGCTGGGCCTTCTTTTTTTTCTTTCCTTTTTTTTTTTTTCCCTTGGTCTATATTTTTTAACTTTTAAGTAGCTGAGCTTTCAGATGCGTTTGAGGATGTGAATACGGACCCTAAGGTGACCGTGTGGTTTGCATCTGTCAGCGATTAGCAGCCACTTCTCGAAGAACTGTTACGGACTTCTTTCTTTTCTTTTTTTTTTTTTTTTAAATGCCAGGAAATTGGTGAAACGAGACTCCCTTTAAATTAAAAAATAATATTTGGGATAGCCCACTCTCTGCTCCCCAGTGGCAAGAATCTTATTTGTGTGAAGGACACGGGATCAGACTCGCAAAGAGACTGTCCCAATGGGTCATAGCAGGGTTCTGCTTCCCTGCCGAATTGGGTACGGACTGTATGTTTGGCCAGCTCCTCATGTCTGTTTGTATATTCACAGGATGCCTCTTTACCAATGTGTAGGAATTAAGTATTAATGCTGATAAAAAGTTTGAATAAACTTTCTGCTCAAACTCGAAATCCCCTACACTTGTGCTGTCTGTCAGTAGCCAGAGTTGTAAGCAAGAGTTTACCCTCCTAAATCGATCCCATAAATCACTCCCTAAATACACCAGCTTTTCCCCATGTAGCTGCCCCTTCAGTGTATTTATAGCTCCGCTTCCATACTGGAGTTACACCAGAACCTTTGAGGGGGAAAACCCTCACTACTGCATAGGTCAAGTGGTTCCTTGTCCAAAAGAGGTAAATCCTTAATTTTCACTTGAAAGGGGACCTGCTTTTTGAGGAGGCAGAGTATCAGAGTGGTATTGTGGCAAGCTTGTGTGAGCATGACTTGACTTAGCATCTTTCTGCATTACAGGCCATAAGGTCGCAAGTTTAAATCTTGCATGTTTTTTTAGACTGTTTTCTGCTCACGTGAAAGAAAGGTATGGTTTAGAGGAAGGCTTAAAGTCAAATTCCTCCTGCTTGTCTGTAGTGCCTGATCGGCTGTTGGCTGAGGGTTCACGCTCACTTCAAAGACCTAAAAGTGACCTTGACATTATGGTCACCGTCTTCGAGCAAACAAAAAGTTGACGTCCTTAAGACGATGAACTTTGCTGAGTGCATTGACTGAAGTGTTGGCCTGTGCTCTCTGTAATTCTACGCTTAAGCGAAGGCACAGGAGAGAGCTGTGTTTTTAAAGCTGTGTTTTACAGTGGTGATATTTCAAGAGGCTGCACCAGATGAAAAGATGGGAAAGTGATTTCAATAGGGAACTGCTTTTCTGCAATGCATTCTTTTCACATATATATATGGAAAATTGTAACTTCACGCTCTATTAGTTTTTGCATGCGAGTGTTGGGGCAAACCCAGGTTACCATCTGGGAAGGGAGATAAAAAGTCTGAAATTGCAGTTAAATATGGTTTTGGTTTTTAGGAAGGGTGAAAAGGAGCACTTTGAAGCTAGTACATAGACATATGTTTCACAGGGACTTCAATTTTTAGTTTGAAACAGTTGGACATGGTATTAAAGCTAGCTTACACTCATTTTGAGGCTAAAAAAAGAAAAGAAATCTCCAACCAACCCTGTCCTACAGGTGGAAAAATCAGATTTTCTCTAATGTATGCCTTAATGCCACGGGTGTCTATTTCCCCCCTTAAAGGGAGTTCTGCTCTCATGTCTCAATCATGTGTTTTTGTTAAGAATTAACGCTCTGATAGCCATTGGCACCTGCTGTTGGTTCCCTGGAGCTGGCATTCAGAACAGTTTGATGGAATAGGGTGGTTGCTTCCAGCAACAGATCTCTGAGGAAAGTACAGATAACTCTTGGTGCTGGGGGGGGGTCCAGGATGAGGATGTGGTTTTACTAGAGGAGAAGGGAGCTGGGGCTGAATCCTGCACAGGTCTCCACAGCCTATGCTGTGGTTGCACAAGTGCCTGAAAGAACTTGTTTGTACAGAGGGATGGAGGAGTGCTAAATTTCACAGCTTCTGTTACCCTCTTGTATGTTTTTCTTTCTTCCCCTTGTTCAGTTGCCTTCAACTCTGCAAACGTTTGTGTGCTCACCTTAACCTGCTGTGCTTTTTCTGCTCTGGTCCCCTTATTTTTAAAGATGTAAATGAAAACTCATTTCTCCCCATCTGTCCTTTAAGAAATGATAGTAAGCCTTGGCTTCGTGGTTTTCTGCTACGTTGCAGTTCTGCTGTGCACGTGCCAGTTAAAATAGCTGATTCTTCGTGGGAGCAGCAGAGAGGGTTTTTTACTGCCGTTATGCTATGAAACCGCCAGATATTTAAACACAGCTGTCGTTGGTAAAGCAAGGGGGAAAAGATTGAGGGCATGGGAGTAAGTCTTAAATTCTCTGCTAGAACTACTGTGCTTTTGTCTGGGGTAGGCTGAGGTTCAGTATGACAACTGGATGTGCTTAAAATCAGGATCTTAGCATCAGTGGTTTGTTTATGAAACCAGTTTTTAGAGCCGTAATATAATAATTCTCAGTATTCTGAGAGGATCTCATTAATGCACGTGAGTATCTCAAAGGCAGGTGCCAAAGGGATGGTGCCAGACTCGTTTCAGTGGAGCCCAGTGACAGGAGGAGGAGCAGTGGCCATAAATTGAAACACAAGAAGTTTCATCTTGTCATGAGGAATAACTTCTTTACACTGAGGGTGGCAGAGGTCATGGAGCCTCCCTCTTTGAAGACATTCCAACCCCACCTGGATGTGTTCCTGTGTAACCTGCTCTAGGTGACCCTGCCTTGGCAGGGGGTTTGGACTAGATGATCTCCCTTCCAACCCTAACAATTGTGTGACTCTAATGTGTCCTACTTAGAGTGAAATACGTTTTATTTGATAAAAGGTAAAACTCCATCAAAAATACCTTGCATAGATTAAACACTTTCTGGGGTAGATTGGTTCAGATTTTTCTATGTCTAATAGACTTCCCTGTACTTCTGAGAATTCTCAAGGTGGTTTTGAAAGTTAATTAGGAATTAATTTTGATGTAACTGTTGCTAAAAATCCTGTGGTTATTTGACTATTCCTATTGATTGTGCATTTAATTATTTAAAAGCAAAGAATGTGAAAATGAGAAGTAGGCCTGATCTCCCCAGGACAAAAGGGACACTGATATCATTCAGACAAGGCTGCAAATAGCATCTTCTTACTTTCTAATCTTTCCAGTCACAGACAGTGACTAAAAACTGCTGGACTATTAAGCTTAGTTATTGGTGTTTGAACTAGAGGCTCAGACAGTATAGGTACAGAAGTGGAATATTTTGCTGGGGTTTTGTTTGGCAGTGGCTCTCTGGCACTAATCACATAGGTGCCTCTTCTGTCTTGTGTAATACTTAAATGTGCTAAGATATGTAATGGTGTTAAGAAATGTTTTATTCAGCAGAATAGTTGTAATTTGGTAAAAGCTGCAGTGCTTGACAAAGGCCCTTTTTCTGGAAGACACCTGTTTGTGTTAAAGCTTTTTTTGGGATCTTTCATCAGTATAGTGAGCAAATTTAAGAATCCAGTTGGTTTACAGGAGAGAAAAAAACAAGATAAGCTTGTTTGACATCATTCAGTGCTGTCCCTGCGGTGCTGGGTCAGGTGAAGTTAACTCAAGACAGATGAGTGTAATCGAGTAGCATTATGTGACATCTTAATACTCTGAATGTGATTGTGCTTGTTCTGCTCCAAGAGTTGCTGAACACCTTGCAGAAATTGGTGTTGGTGCAGAAAGCTTTCCTTCTGGAAGGAAGTCTGTCCCTCCCATTCTGCTGTGTACTAGTCAGAAAACAGCAGTTTGACTTTTGATCTTTTTAAACACGGGTTAGTAAACCCCAAACCATGGAGTTGAAAGCATGACTAAACGTTATGTTTTTGTTGATTATGGAAGGAAGTTGCAGTGCTTTGTGTGCCAACTGAAGATGCCGGAGCGATCTTGGGGATGACTTTAGAGTTATACCTACCCCCTGAGCTTGCAGTTTGGGGGACTCACGTGAGGAGTGTGTAACTCACTGTACAAGTATTTGTGATCTTTGAGAGCACATCGGCAGCTGGTGTTGACTTTGCTGCCAAGGCTGCAGCACTGTTAGTGCTTGACCCGTGCTCTGAATTAACTCCCAGTGGATGGTTTCGGGGGTAAGAGCAGGCAACAGTATATAAAACAGATTAAAATCTAATATACGTAAGATTATCTTCTGCTAGTTATTTTAACTTTTACATAGTATACCATGCTGATGTATACTGTTAATTTAAATGTTGCTGAGCTTGAATGGTCAGACAGTGCCTGAACTGCCTGAATGTTTTTTTTCCATAGTGCAGATAGGAAAGTCAGAGATGTAAGTGACAGAAATTGTCCTTTTGCAGGTGAACTACTGGGCATATGCAATAAGCCAGACATTCTAAATATGTTAAATGATGTGAACAATTTTTCTTAGCAGCTGCTAAATAATAACCCTTAATTTGCGACCATGATATCTGAGAAATGAGGAAACAGTCAAATTCTGACTCTCTGTGATGTTGACGAAGGTTCTCAGTTGGATGTATAGCAGTTTATGGATACCCTTTCACTATGCTTCTCTGTTTTGATAGGTGTGTTCATAAGATTTGGTGCAGCTAATCGCAGGGGGTTACAATTCAATGAGGAGCTAACAGGGAGCAGGGAGAGGAAGTGGAAAAACAAAGGAATGTCTCCCACTTTCTGGGTGCTGCATACTGGCTGCTCCTCCATGTATGCTCAAAGTCTTGCAGCGCTGAACATTCAGTATGAGCAACATACGTACTAAGCAGAGGAAATAATGAAATGCCATGAATTTAACTTCTGGTTATACACAGATGAGCTTGTTTTCCAGGCCTTTTAGTCAATTGCAAGTTCAAAGCAGTTGTGTGAAATGTGAATTGGATGTATTGAAAGAATGTTTTGTTGGACAGTTTAGCTTAAAGAAATATAGGCCTTGACTGTCAAAATGAGCATCCGTTCTGGAAGTCTTTGTTTGACCAGGACACTCTTCCAGCTGAGAGGTAATCCTTCCGTTTTCATTCATCTTTTTTTGGTATTCAACAGTGCTTTATTTAGAGAGAGAGGAAAGTGTCAAACATAGACCTGTTTCTAACGTCTTTTTCTCTCTCTTTAAATTTTAAAAAATTTGAAACAGTGGTTTGGTCACTTATGAAGCATGGGGTTTTTTTGACAGAACTTTTGGATCAGATGATCAGGATAAAATGTGATCTTCTACAGACATTTAGAAAGCATTTATTTCCCATTAACTTTGGCTTATGGCTCTGACAGAAGTCTTGACAAAAAGTGAGAGGAACATCAGTGATTCAAAATTAAGTCGTTTTAAGGGAAAGAATAAGTTTCTATATTGTAGGTGGCTCTGGCTTGGGTACCTTGTCCTTCTTTAGTCTCGCTGTCACCTTTTTCTAGTCTAAAAATAGATGTCACCAAAATATATTGGGTGAAATATTTTCTTAAATCAAGAAGGGAAGTATAATTGATGAGGTGCAAGTTTTGTTTTGACGTGGAGCAAATAAACTTGAAGCCAAGATACACTTCCTTATTTTTTTCATCCCCACTTTTCTAGAGTTGCTGTGACAAACTTCTTGAGACCTTTTCAAAATGACCTTAAAATTTTCTGTGCTTCAATGACTAATCATTTTATTGCCAATAAAAGCAATTTCACCTGTTGCAATTTCATTGCAGTATTTCATTAGGAGGGACAGACCTTATGTCATGCAAATTGCTTGAGCAAGGCAGGCAGAAAGATCAGACTGAAAGGGGTAATCTTGTCAAGGCAGGTATGTCTTGTGTACAGGTGAATATTGTAGGCCAGTGTAATTTGCTGCTGTTTTAGGGACTCTAATGTAAATTCAGCTCCTTATATGTACAAACAACTAGTTCTAAGGCAATACTATGGGGTTTTTTGGGGTGGTTGTTTCGGGCTTTTTTCTTTGGCAGGGGAATGGGTTGGGGAGGATTCTGCCGTCTCCCATCTGCAACAAAATATTGCTCATTCTTAACTCCCCCTTTATCCATTCTCAGTTAGGCTATTGCAGTTGTTCTTTTATGAGTTCTCTGGCTTGTTTGCTTTAGGAATAGCATTCATAGTTGCAAAAATAATATTAGCTTTGTAAATATTGTTCAGTGCAATATGCTAGTTGTATTTTTTCCTTTTTTTTTTTTTTAATTTAAAAAGGCACCCCTGGCTTCCAATAAAAGGTTGCATAGTATGTTTTTTGTACTTGTGTTTGCTTCCAGCTGTTGACAAAGGGTTTGCTTCTTATGATGAACCTTTGAGGCTCTTTGAAATGTGCCATACCACTTTTAGTTGTAAAAAGTAATCTTATGTTACTTGGTATCTGTCTCTCTCTTTAGCAGTATCCAGCTGGGAAATGTTTATAAGGTAACCTTCTGTGAGATAAAAGAGACTGAATTACCTGTTGAACTCTCTAACCATCTTTTTCTTGGTATGTGTTTGTTTTTTTTAAACTGAGGAGAAGGAATATATTTAATTGCATTTTATGCCCCAAAATTACATCTTTAGGATTAAACTCCCTGAGGTTATGGTCACACATTTTTCTCCCCCTTTTTTTCTGGTAAATGGCAGTCAGTTGGGGTAAATGACAGCATGAGAGTTCACTCTCTTGGAACTGGTGGCATAATAACATGTAATTAAAAATGTCAGGCAGTTATGTCCATATGGCTTGTGTATTATTATACATAATATCTGTACATAATACAAATAATTCTGTTTAAAAACATACCACGAGAAAGAGGCAATACTTTGGCTAGGAAACTGTGCCAAGTTAGTATACCAGCCTGTCAGTTCTGGATAGCTGAATTTAGGCCCCATGTCAAGAAGCGAATTAAATGAAAAGCTTGTGCTCGTTTTTATTTTGTTCAGCAATTTATTGGCAGAGCGATTTAAAAACAACCGTGCTTTTTCAGGAGCTGCGCTTGTTCTTTTCTCTGAGAGTTTCTAGGAAGCCAGGAGAAAGCTTTGTCTTCTCTGCGTTTCTTAAAGAGAGGTAACTTTTGTCTTCTGTGACACGCTGGCTGACTTGGAGGAGGGGTCTTGGTGTGGGGCGATGTGCAGGTGAGGCCCCTGGTTGGGGATGCTGACTGGGCACTGGGATAAAACCTTCCCTAGCAGGAGCAAAGCAACCTTGTCCCTCTGCCTATTTCCCGCACAGGAGTTTTCCACATTGCTTGTCACATGTGGGTTGTTCTGCTGCTTTATAAGTGAAAACAAGGCCAGATAAATGCTTCATGGCAGTGGAGATAGTGGCTGTCACAAAGTAAATCTGGTTCCCCACCCACTTCCCAGCACAGCCAGCCTTGGGGCAGGGTGATGGCAGATCTGCTGCCTGCCTTGCTCTGGCTAAGCCTGTCCCCACCCCGGCAGGAATGCCATGGGTTTCAGTGCTGTGGCCCAGAGCGCTCCTCTCCTTGGGGCCACAGCTCCTGCCAGGCTCTTCAGTATTTCTGCCTAAAAGGGAAAGGGGGGAAAAAAGAAAAACAACCCAAAATTAGGGTTTGGTTTATTTTTCTGTGTTTTCTGGGGCTTGGGATTTAAAAACCAAATAAACCCTCTGTAGGTGTTTATTGCTGACAGTAGGAGTTCACAGGATTAGATTTGGGGTATGGAATAAGAATACAGGAAGCTATTCAAACACAGTTAATACCCTTGCCTTCAAATAGACCTTTGATGCAATCAACACATAAGAATTACAGTCCATTTGGGAGAGTTATTAAAAGGGTAAATAAACACATGATAGCAGATGAAAAGTGCATTTTAAGTTTCAAAATGGAATGATCCCCATTTATAAAGAAAAAAGAAAGGCAGTTCCAAAAATTGTGTCAGTTTGTCATTTTCCCTTTTTATGAAGAATAACTGCACTGAGTCACGTAATGTGCTAGACAAATGTTCCCATTCACACTTAATGCATGTTTCTGTTACAGTTTTTTGACGTTTGTGTTTCCATGTAGATTCTTAAGCAGGATCAGATGTAGTAGAGAAGCTGTATCCATGAACTCCAAAGTCCATATACAGAATCTAGCAAACATTTATGATTTTAAAAAAAAGGCATATGAATACCTGTGATCCATAAAAATATAGTAAAATACTGGCAGCAAGTCTGCCCCTTTCAACTACTGAAAAGTAAGGCGCATATTAGGAGAGATGTTGGGATAATTTATTTGATGCTCCTAAGCTTATTTAAAAGGGTTGGTATGTATTTGTTTCATCAACAAACAGCCAAGAAGGAGGATGTCAAAATAATGTATTGAGCTGAATTGACAATTTGTCCTTGCATGGTTTAATATTAAAAAAAAAAGAGAGAAAGTGTGGGGAGAGTTTGGACTGCAGATTGAAACAGAGGAGACGTGTGTTTGCCAGGACAGATGAGGCAGTGCAACACTCTGCCATTTGGTATCCGCATTGGGAATGCAGGAGATTCCAGGGAGGCTTGGAGAGAATCCTCCAGCTGCAAACATGAGTGCTTGGAGGTCTGGGGTGTGATAACAGGACACTCCTAAAATGTGGTGTTGTTACCAGTTCCTTTGGTTCACTTACATGATCCAGTCTTTTCCTAGTTATTCCAGTGTGCAGGAAGTGTCAGAGGTAGGCTATGGGTGTGATGCCATCTGGCAATTCTGCTTTCCTAGAAAGTAGTGATATATATGAGTTTAATTTGAGATTTAAGCCACAAACTGACAAAAACATGTCCCTTTTGAATCTGTCACTTGTTGTACAATTCCATGATTTCTTGTGGTGTTATTCATTAAAGAAATGTTTCTTTTTTCAATTACATGTTATACTGGGTGATATTCTCACAGTGGCATTAGATAAACTTGTTTACAAAATCCTTTCCTGTTGCTAAGGGAGATAACTTCAATAAGGCCAATATATCAGTAAGTGTATCTTTTTGAATCTTGCATGTCCTAATATATTTCTGTTCACTGTTTGTGTGCTATTATTGCTGAAATTATTTGCATCATGCTCTGTGAGTAAGTTTTGCAGTCTAATGACTTGTTACTCAGTGTGAAATAATGCCCTTAAAGCTCAAAGCTGAGGTCATGTCACGCTCTTAGTTATGACCTATCTAATACAGTTGTCTGTGTGCACAAATGAAGTTAAATTGCTTAAGCTTGTCAGCACTATGAGAAAGAAGTTACTCTTTACTACTGAAGGTCTGTTGACAGAGAAGACGCACTTATATGCACTGGGGAGTCAGTCATCACTAAGACAAAACCTCTTTTGGATTTTTCTGAAGTTTTGGAGAGGGGAAGGAAAAAATGGGGTAGAGGGAACATCTAAAGTGAAGAGTAGCATTCAAATGACTCAGTAGTATAAATTGGGAAACTTCACCCTGGTTTCATCCTGGGGTAATTTTGTCCCAGGACAAGTAACTACAGAGTTTTCTGCTACGGTGTGTACTTCAGTACTAAATTAATTCACAGTCCTTTGCATTTGTCCTTGATCTGATGGCTCTGTTTGTCTGTGAATCTCTGCAGTTCCAAGGGAAAAAAAAAAAAAAGGAGAGCAGGAATTTATTGTCTGATTTATAAAGAGAATGTCAGGAAGATCTTTACTGCTTATATAAGGGAGGCACCACCATCATTAATGAATTTGGTAGTGTTCTTTGGTGAGGTTTTCTTACAGTACAGCCATAACTTGCTGTGATTCAAACCTGCTTGTTTGCTGTTTTTAGCCTTGGAATGGGTCTGTTAATTATTCAGGCTATTACTGCAGTTTAAGAAACTAAACTTTTCCTGGGATCTGCCAAACTCTGGCTGGGAGGTGCAGAGTGGTAAGCAGCAGTGCTGAGATGCTCGATTGCTTCCAACAGCTGCTGGGAAGACAGCGCTATTCCCATGGGAGTGCTTCTCTGCTTTCTGCTTACGGGAAGAGGTTTTCCTATCAGTCTCTGCAACCAGCATCTGACAGAGCTGAAGTATGTTCCTGCCTCCCTTAGCTGGCTGGAAAATGAGCCTTCTTTTTGTCTGCTTCTGGGAGCTGTTGTTTAAAGGGAGGGCAAATAGAGCGCTCTTCTCTGAAAACTTGGTCTGCTTAAACAGGGAAAAAGGAAGACCATGATCTGTCCCTTCCAGCTTGGAGACTGAGCTGGACAGATGTTTCTTACTCAGTGATGTGGAGGAAAGTCCCTGGCTAGGGGCTCTAGAATGAGGGTTAAAAGGTGAAGAAGTCCTACAGGGGCCTCATGCTGCAATGATGGCTTCAGCCCGGCCCAAGTGAGAGAGAAGATCCAAAACTTGGGTCTCTTCATCCTTTCCTCCTCCTTCCTCTCGTTGCAACGATTTTGTGTTTATTTTCCTACTTTTAAATTGCATAATTTAGTCCTTCCTGTCACTTCCTAATGTCTGAATCATAGGTAGCTCTTCCTGCCTGCAGTAAACAAACATTTTACTCCTGGCACCTTTCCAGATTGAAATGGTGTTTATGAATGTGGGGGGGGTCCCTCTGGCAGTGTGCTTGGGAAGCTAATTCACTTGTATACAGGTCGGATAAGCTGCTTACTGCGTGCCTCTCTGGCCAGCTGATTTCCTTGTCTTTCCAATCTCCTAAACTGACGCAGCCGCTCTGCTGATCAGGACCAGCAGGTGAATGGTAGCAGATGATAAAAGCAGAGTATAAACAGTGGGTTATGAGCTTCTGAAGTTAATAACAGTAGCGACTAGGTTGCCTCAAGTCTTGCTGCTGTTGGTGTCGCCTCTTCTCTCTCTTACATACCTTGCATGTACATAGGGTGCTGGGATACACGGTGTCTGCCATTTAACCAGTCGCTTGTGAGAAGCCCTGTCTGGGCTAACATTAGGGCTTCGGTCATTTTTTGGATTCTTTCACTGCAAGGCGAGGAGATAACACAGGGTACTTTGTGACACGTGGTCTGCCTCCATCAGCCTGACAGACCTCTTAGACCATATTTGTAAAAGCTGCAGAATAGGAGTGTGTCACCCTCACTTTTCATATCGTTACTCCTATTTCTAATCTTTGAAAGTCCTTAATTTTATTTTTGAATTTGCCATAACTCCAGAATGATGCGTAGAAGGCATAGCTAACACTGATGAAGACTCCCCACCTCTTCTGTTGCATTCATGCTCTCTCTTTGCTGGTTCCTGTCCCTTAAGGGGAAAATTCATCTTGAGTCGTGATAGACCAGCCTCACAGTGTTCTGAACACTGCAGCTCCTGCAGTGGAACTGCATGTGGAACTGTCAAATGGACTCAGCTTGGTAAATGCAGACAGCAGAGGAAAGATCCAGTCCTTGTTTTGGCAACTTTGCATTTGTACCTTCCTATCCATCTGTGCCTCCTCACTTCCCTCTCTCATTCTTCCTCCTAAGATGCCAAGAAGGTGCGAATAAGTCAAATATATTTAGAACAGATTAAATGAGGTAAGAACACCCTCAATGTTATGACTTCATCATGCTTTCCTATAAAAAAGGAGAGCGAGCACCTCCTTTTCCCCAGTTACAACTTACCTTGATTTTTTTTTTTTTAATGGTGGTGTGTATAGCATGGGAAGCATAATCTCTGTTGAGGTGATCTAAAAAAGCTACCAAAAACATTTTGCAGGTTGTGCCGGTATGAAAAAACAACAGAATATTATCTAGTCTAGTTTAATACCAGTTTCAGAAAAGACAGCTGAAGCAAAAGAACCCTGCTGTTACATGCCATAGGATGGTCTCATGTTCCAGTTTCTTCTGGCTGAGGTTGCATATCCACAGGGACGTGGGGTTTTCCCTTGTGCCATTTGTTCTCATCCAGTCAGTAAATGAAAGGATGAAGTTCCTTAGGAAGATAAGTCAGAGGGATTTTGAACCTGGAGCTTGTCTTGGAAGTTGATTAGATTGAATACCCTGTCTGTCATCATTGCCTACTTACACTGTTTGCCTGTGTGTACTGAAAGAACTTAAGTTTCTTTTCCAAACTAGTGGAAGGGGTTACTGTTTCCTATGGCTGGGGTTGAAATGAGTTTTTAGTATTTGGAGTATGAAAGTAATTTTCTTGGGAGTGCAATTGGGTAATGTACAATGCTAGGGAATTGGAAAGAGAAAAGTGTGATAGAAGATAGTATCCTGTTTATAATATATGCCAGTCTAAAACCATGGCAACCTGTTCCTTAATAACGCTGTACCGTGTGGAAACTGAATGTGGAAACAATTGCATGAAAATATTTTTATTTTATGTTTGTTACATGTGTTTTGGATTTCTTGAAACTTAAGAGTACCTATTCAAATAAATGCCACCTTAAATACTGTAGAAAATGCTTTTGTGTCCTTTGTACGCTGTGTGGTGAAAGTTTTGCTGAATCAGAAGCAAAAATGTAAGGGTTGGGTCCTGTAATTATAGTATTACAGACCTGTCTACTATTGTCTTTTAATTTAAGCTTGTAATATAAAGTGTTTTGGTTAGAATGAAGATAACACTGACCAAAGCATAATGAAACCCAGTTTTTCATTTGCATTACCTTGCAATGTCTTGTGCCACAGTACTATTTTATCAGTTCTAGTCCATAAACATCACACTGGTGCACAAATCTTTTCATTTGAACTCGAGGCTATTAAATTATACTCTTGCATTGAATTTCAGTGATTGCATTATTGTCATTCATCTGAGACGATGACAATCTTACCTCCTCAAATGATACTGGACTTTTGGTTTCTTTAAGAAGGCATAAGTAGTACTAAAGTGAAATCTGGTGGAATGTTGTTTGATTTTTAGCAAATTGTTAAGCAGCGCCTCCGAGTTGCTTGTGAAATTTCAGTAAGTCTCAATTTAAAGTGCAAATATTTCTCTAGGCAATTGAACTATGCAGGCTTAAGTTGCTATTAAACACCTTTATAGTGTTATGAAAAAATCAGGCTAAGCTTTATACCAAAACTTGTGATTCTGTGAACAGATGTAAGCCAAGAAAATTGTTGAGACTGGAGTAGAAACATGCTTTCCCACGAAATAAAATCCAGGGATGTAGCCACTGTAATTGTGCAATAAATTATCATAAGTGTGATGTCATAGTCTCTGCAACTTTCTGAAGGGGTAGTCTGATTTTGAAATCAACCGAGTAGTGAATAACAAGCCTCTGAATTGGCCCAGACAGCAGCAGACATGTCTGCATCATTTGGGGAAAGCAGTCATCTCCTTAGAGAATTAAACTATTTCAAAATAGAAGTTGTTGACTCAATGTGTTAATCTTGGCTTTTCATGAAGAAGTGCAGCATCCAACACTGATTAATTATTTTTTTAATAACAGATCCCTAAACTACAGGCTACCTAGTTAAAAAGAGACAGATCGGAAGAAAGTTCATTGAGGCTATTAGGTGTAACTCCTCTGAGCTGCAGTTTTCCCCTAGTAGCATTCAAGCATTCACCTGTAGGAAAAGATCCCCAGATGCAGATGTGATTGCAGGATTGTAGCTTTTGATTTGCAAGAATAATTTCACAGGCTTGCCCAAGGATGTATTGTGAAGATTAGGCAGAACAAATCTTTTAAGATTTCAATAGCATAATTCAGAAACTTTGTTTTGGATAATTATTGTATGTGATAGCAAGGACATACTGCTTTAACTGTAGCTCTGTTAGTCACTTATTAGTGTAACTTGAAAGACAAAATGAGAGAGTCCTCTGAGTTTGTTACGGGTCTGAAGTAAAAATTAAGTATTGTTAATGAAATTATTTGAAAGAACATGTTGAACTTCAATTGTGTGGTAAAACCTCAGTGTCCAAATAAGTACATATTCTAAAGCAATAAAGCAGTATATATATTTTTCAACATTTACCATAACCTCTTAGTGTGTATATAGTAATTAAAACAGTTCAAACAACTTAGAAATTAGTGGCATGGCAACAAAATATATATCTTTGCCTTCCTAGTAGGAAGTAGGAGAATCTTCACAAAATCTGCATTCCCATGTCCTTTAGGTAAAAACCTGAGTAAGTACATAAGCTTTGCAGTGTGTCCGGAAGGCCATGTGTGAGGGGTAGGCTGGAGCACAATTCAGAGCCAAGAGCTTTCCCAGACAACTCTCTGCTGGGCCATTTCCACGTTTGGGAAGCCTTGGCTTTAACTTGGTTCAGTCTTTCGTCATGACCTTTGCAGATGCCTGCAGAGGCCTACAGGTAACCTTTTCCAAGCTGATTCTTCTGTCAAAAGTTCATCCTTTTTATTTTTTCTCTCTTTTCATCTTCATTCGCTTTAGAAACAATCAAAAACTCCGTGATTGAGCTCTTGTATTTAGCCTTGTGACGTTATACCCTGCTGCTCTTGTAACTTAATACATGCCTTTACTAAAAGGTAGTAGTCTTTTTTTATTTTCTTTTTTCCTTTTGGTCTCTCCTTACTTTAAGGATCTGCAGCTTCTATGTTAGCTTGTATCTCTTCACCTTTGCTCTTCCTTGCCATTGATCTGTCTGTGGATGACTTGTCATGCTCATTTTAGGTAAACTTTGCATCGGTGACACAGGTGTCAGTCTGTCTGCTCCTAAATGCTGCCTCTTTGACTTCTCTTCTGTATGCTACGGCCATGAATGCTTTGCTACCAAATTATTTTCTGTTTTCTTGGAATTTGTCTTTGCAGCTCACGTTCTCTGTTCCTTTAACATATGCCCAACATTTTCCTAACATTTAAGTCTCCTGATCCCTGGAGTTGCCTGTTCCAGGAACATGTAGGGTTTGGCCTGTGTTCACCATGGGTTGGATGTGTAGGCTTTTTCCAGATGGAGCCAGCTATAGCTGGTGTAATTTTCTGGGGGGGTCAGACCTGCTAAACATATTCATAGAATCATTAAGGTTGAAAAAGACCTCTAAGATAATGGAGTCCAGCCATTAACCCAGCACTGTTAAGTCCACTACTAAACCATGTCTGCATGATTTTTGGACACTCCCAGGGATGGTGATTCTGTTGCTTCCCTGGGCAGCCTTTTCCACTGCTTGACCACCCTTCCAGTGAAGAAATTTTTCCTGATATCCAGTCTAAACTTTCCGTGGCACAACTTGAGGCTGTTTACTCTTCTGCTGTTTCTTGTTAAGTGGGAAAAAAGACTGTCCCCCACTTGGCTACAGCCTCCTGCCTGGTAGTTGTAGAGAGTGATAAGGTTCCCCCTGAGCCTCCTTTTCTCCAGGCTAAATTGCTCCAGCTGCCTCAGCTGCTCCTCATCAGACTTGTGCTGCAGACCCTTCCCCAGCTCTGTCGCCCTCTCTGGACCTGCTCCAGCACTTCATTGTCCTTTTTGTGGTGACAGGCCCGGAACTGGACACAGGATGTGGGCTGTGGCCTCACCGGTGCTGAGTACAGGGGGACAGTCACTGCCCTGGTCCTACTGGCCGTGCTATTGTTGATACAGACCAGGATGCCATTGCCCTTCTTGGCCACCTGGGCACACAGCTGGCTCATGCTCAGCTGGCTGCTCAGTAGCACCCCTGGGTCCTTTTCTGCTGGGCCACTTTCCAGCCCCTCTGCCCCCAGCCTGTAGCTCTGCATGGTGTTGTTGTGACCCAAGTGCAGGACTTGACTCTTGGCCTTGTTGAACCGTCATACCATTGGCCTTGGCCATTGGTCCAGCCTGTCCAGATCCCTCTGCAGAGCCTTCCTGTGCTCCAGCAGATCAACACTCCCACCCAGTTTGGTGTCATCTGTAAACTGACTGAGGGTGCACTCGATGCTCTTGTACGGACCCTCAATAAAGATATTAAACAGGACTGGCCTGTATATCTCTAAAGGCCATAACTATTTGCTTCATAAATTCATAAAATTCAGACTCCTTGAAGGTTGTATTAAAAGCTGTTCGTAACTGCACTCTATAGGGACTTGTATCTCATTTTTCCTGCCTGCTCTAACAGATTTATTTCTGTTTTTTAAACTCTGCATTAAGTTTGGGATTAAGTGATGAAACTATTTTCTGAACTATTAGAACTAGAGGATCTTTTTTCATTCTCAATTAAGGCTAATTTGTTCTGTTACATGTACAAAGGATTTATGAGGTTATTCTATTCACTTGTATATTTTTGTGAAATGCTCTTATGTCTATACTGAGGGAAGGAACTGCTTATGACTTTCTTAGAAGAGTTCATGGTGAAAAGCATCTCTCTCTTTGCCTGGGAAGCATGTAGCAGGCTTCAAATGTAATTGCTAGTCTAATGTGGGTAGAGGGAGAGATTCCTTTGTAGCTTGGACTTTGCCCACATGGAGATCCATGAAGGCCAAAATGGCTTGAATTTGTGCATAGAAACAATTGACAGAATACAGACTGGTGAGCACGGGAATTATCTGTGCTCTTTTGGGAGCACTGCCAAGATAAGCTGCTGTCCTCTGTATCAGCTGTAAAGCTTCTTTGTGGTCATTCTTCAGTAAAGCCCCAAATAGCGTGCGTGGTTCAGATTCCACTGAGATATAAAAGCAAACACAAATATGAAAGCTGACCCGTGAAAGAATACAATTTTAACTATAAAGCCAAATTTGCTTTCATTTGATGATCTCACTACTCTAATAATAAAATAAATGTATTTAAAAAACCCCAAACCAACAAAACCTGAAGCCAGTAGAATTCACATCATGCATTCCCTCACCTGAACAGGGTAGAAATCTTTGGAGTCTTTTGAGTGCTTCCTACAGCATCGATCTCGTCTTCCCTGGACTTTGCCTCTGTCATGTACTTTTTTCCTAACCTGTGTCAAGCAAGTCTGAAGTGACCTGGAAAACACCTGGGGAAATACCTTTACAGTGGTGATATGGCCACTGGGGCTATTTCCTTCTGTTTTCACAGAACTTTAAAAAATTCTCTAAAAACGATGTGTGACAAAACAGAGTCGATTACTCTGCACAAGGGAGAATGTCCTAAGTGCCACGATGTGATTCAAGCTTGTTGCTGTCCAAGAGGAAATAGTTGTGTGAGCCCCCTCGGCAGGATCCTGCGTGTGCTGCTCAAGGTACCGAAGGCTGGTGCTGATGGAGTTAAAATTGATCAGGCTGCGTGTTGGAGTTTTGCAATGACCGTGCTTGGGGGGAAAAGATACAGCTGTCTGCGTATAGATGGGAGAGTAAATTGGAAGTGGTCCAGAGCTGTTTGTGCACTCTCCAATCGTTCTGCTGCATCAATCTGTGCAAAGTATTCCTGGAAGCGGGCTGTGTGTGTGGGGGGAGTGGAGAAGGTGATGACTTGTTATTTTCTGATCTTGCTAACCTGCAGTGTTCTTAATGGGAATAACTGGAAATGAAGAGGCTACTCAGGTGTAATGAGGTTTAACTAATGTAACCAATGTTTCAACTTGTTCTACTGCATGTTTGCTCTAAGGCTTGTTTACGTATTGTATAAGCCAAACTCGCCTGTCTTGTTAGGCGAGTGTGGTTAAACTCTGCAGAGCTACGTGAACGTACTGCAATATCTTACATAGCATTAACAGAGTATGTCCCTGTGGTGTGACACATTAATGGCACATGAGATCTATATGCTTTTGAGACACGCCTCGGAATGGTGATAGCAGTTTCTCGCAGATTGGGGGAAATCAGGCACGCTCAAAAAGTATCGTAACCATCCTTATGTATTTAAAAACTAAATCAAGGCATGGGGCAGGAACCTGGGTTCCTAAGGAAGGTAAATGGAAGTTGCAGATTTTCTTGTTGATGGTCTTTGGACTTGTTCTGAAATACAGTGGAAATACTTGTGTAGACAGACAGTTTATATCAAGTGAGGTGACTTTTTTCTTCCTTTTTTTTAACTTCACTCCCCAAGCTCACTTCCTTTTTGGTCTTTTGGTGAGCTTTTGGAGTTTATCACTGGAATGTTTTTGGTATTTCATATAATATGGCTACTATGAACAACTTCTTTCGCTGAGAGGATCTAGTTTGAAAAGAATGTAATAGTCATTCAGCATAACACTTTCGATGCTAAGGAAAATTGTGCCAGTTACATTTTTTTTTTCTTTTCCCCTTGGACTAAGCTTCATTAGTGAGTACTAAGCAAAATTTAGTAAAGAATTTGTCAAGTGAGCGAGTTAACCAGAGGTACTGTAAGTTGATCGCTATTCTGCTAAACAGAAAAACATGAAATGTCTGCTCTTGAACTAAGTTCTGCAGTTAATATATTTTTTCCAGTTTTGTTCATGAGAACTGCTTCAGCTATAGAATCTGGTCTCTTGTAAAAGTTTGAAGGTTTAGAGTTGCTTTCTGTTGTTCCTTTTGAACATTAATACGTAATATCTGTCTGTCTCTAAGAACCTGAAGTTACTCAAATAAGAAAGTTGAAGTTCCCCTCAAGAGAGTCACATCAGAATTGCTATCTAGATGGATAGAAATATTTGACTAATCCTTTGTTTTAGTGACCTTTGTAAAAAAAATGTTGTGATAAAATAGAAATACTTAACTATTATTTGTTTCACAGTAAAAAACTAAATATTTTAATTCTGCCATGAAAATGGTAATAAAATGTCATCAGACGACTAAAAATATGTCCCCACTGAAACAAAACATTTCCGGATTTTTTTTCTTTTTCTCTTCTGCTCTCCCCACTCTCCCAAAAGGTTGGAGGGAAATGTAGCTTCATAATCTTGGGAATTCCTGACTTTCCCTATTTTGATAGCCTTCCTAACGTGCATGTCATAGTTTGCTTGAACCGGATTGTTCAGAGTTTTTCAAGGTAACTTAAAGCAGAGATAGTGAGCATCTATTCATGTACAGTTTACTGTGTGGCTTGTATCTCAATATTTCTGAGGAGTTATCTGCCCTCCTTAATCTCTGTTGCAGGAAGAAGGTTTGTGCAAAACACTGGCTTTATAACAGAAGAGGCCATAACCTATAGCGATTTTTATCTGGAAATAGTTGCTAGAAGGGAAGATGTTCTCTTGTTTGAAACTTCTCAATAGTTTAGGGATTCTTGGTGGATTTTTGTTTGTTTGGCTAGTTTTGTTGGTTTTTTTTTTTTGTTTTTACTATTTCAATTTTCAGTCAATTATCTTCTGTGTCATGTAAGAAACTGCCTTCACACTACACTGATGTTAGCCCAGTGTGTGGGTACCATAGTGATGAAAATCTGACTTTCCCTGGGATCCACAGTTGATGGTGGAGCCAGCAAGGGATGTGGAGAACTGTGAAGATGCTAGACTTGACAGTTCTGTTTGACATGTCTGTGTGTGGGGAAAGCTACAGGCAGAAGTTCTGCCCTGAAGTAAGTAAAGGATGTAGTGACCGGTAAACTTTGCTCTGGAGCAGAATAGATTTGTCAGTCTAGCAAATTGGAGGTAGCAGAGGAATTCCTTGCTGCTGTTACTGCCTTAAACTGAGAGGATACAGTGAAGAATTGAATGATGTGGGCTGCATGCACTGTGGGTGATGGGGTGGCCTTGTATATTTACATTTGACTTATTATAGTATAGTCATTCTTCTTCATCTTCTAAAATTAGCAAAGCACAGCACAATTATAATACTTTCATGCTTCAGGATAAGCTTTGCATTTCATTAGTTCATTGGTTCTTATTTATGCTATGTCAGTTCAGGAAGAAAAATGTTAAACTGGAATAACTTGTTTTGAAAGTTCAGTACGAGTGTGTGCTTTCTTCATCTCTAATTTTGAATCTCCCACCTCTTCTCTTAATGTGAAAGTCTGTTTGCCTGTCCTCTATGCCGAGCTGTAGACTTCACCACGGAGCAGCATCAAAGAGGTTTATTTGCTTTCAAATGCATTTGTGTATTTGATGAGAAGTTTTTAGTTGACACCCCACTAAATCCTCCTGGGTTTTTTTCCTCCTCCCCCACGCAAATAATTTTAGGACAAGACTTACTGGTAAAAATAGCAACAAGTTAGAGGCACCTTGCTTTATCTTAGTTACGCTCCTCATTAGAGACTGGTGTTTGTGTCTCTCCGTGCGGTGGCCTCTGTCACCTGAAGGGCTGATGCCAGGCCAGCGGCACCAAATGGCTGCTTCTTTCTTGTAAGTCGTGGTCTTCAGCAACAGTGGTTTCTAACTGTTTCGGGAGGAAATTTGGTCTGGAATTTGAGGACAGGTTTTCTTCTCCCCCCTAAACCCTGTTGGGTGTAGGGCTGGAGGGCTGTCCCTGCTCCTCCCTGCCCAGCTGAGACTTGTGGGGCTCTGTCTTACTCGGTGCAGAGCCCACCAAGTGCAGCTGACTGTCCGGAGGGAACCTCCAGATGCTCCTGCCCTTCTGCCTGGCTCTGGCCCCGCTGTTTTGCTTGTGCACCTTGCGGTGTCTCTCCCACCTTGGCTGGTGGGAACGGCAGGCGCGGGAGATGCCAGTGTTCCTATGGGAAGCCCGGCTGGGGTGTTTATCCTCCTCGAGCGCCGCTTCAAAGTGAGCTGGCAAGGAGCGCACGCTCTTTAAAGATCACAGCCTCGTCGTGTTTTACGGATACTTTGAAAGGCAAAGAAGAGTGTTCAACTGGGTTAGCGGGCAGAGAAATGTATGTGGCCCTGGGGCCTCGTGCTCTCTTGGAGCGTTGTGCCGAGGGACCTTTCAGACGGAACCAGAAGGATGAGGTGCTCAGTAGTCACATTTGTCTTCCCTCAGTGACTTGTTGCCGAGGCTGGAGTGAAAGATGAAACGCTCGTCCTCGGACCACTCATCTCGGTGTCTTCCCTTGCAGTTGATGTTGATGGAAGTAGCCCTTTTTGCCACACATTTTTCTTGTTTCACAGGCTTCTCTGTGACCTTGTAGTGAAGTCATAAAAGCTTGAATCTTTGCTATCGCAATCCTTGCCATAGCAACATGCGTCATAGCCGTATAATTATTTATTTAATGGGTTTAATTATGAAAACTGGGAAAGGCGCTTACGAAAACTGGATCAGGTAGGGGGAAAATAAAAGCACTAGTTTTAAAGTAAAAACATAAAACAGCAACACTTTCACGATAACCTGAGACAGGAATAAGTTAAGTACTGGAGCCTTTGTTTTAACTACTTAATTTTCTTCTCTGTTTGCCTTTTCCTCCTTTTTTAATTGGGTTTTTTTTTCCCAGTGTGCAAGAACTGTGCAGCTGCTTCAGTGATCCCCCCCATTTGCAAACCTATAAATACACTTCCTTTGTCATGTTGTTTCCTAAGAGCTTTGCTTCCAGATAGATTTGCTATTTAAAATTTTTCATCTTTCAATTTCATACTCTCATGTAAAAAAAATAATTAGAAATCCTAAAATCAAATGCTCTTTGTTAGTCTTTCAGTTTCAGATCGTCTATAGCTTTCCTTCCTCATGGTCAGAAATTAATTTTGCCATTGATAAACCTTCTCAGAAAGAACTATCTGCAGGAGTAAAATTGAAAGTATTTAAGAACATATAGATACTAGCACATTTTCAGAGTAGAGAAACTATGTATTTTTTACAACTGTGAGTGCTGTGCTCTGGAGAATTTCCTCATTTATTATTATTAGTGTAAACACCAAAAGTTACCTGATCTGCAGTGACTTTAGTAACATAGTGGTGGACTGTTCTCTGAGTAGTAGTTGTTCCTTTTCCTTAGTTCATGAGGGAAGAATGAAATGAGACAAATAACTTTATTGATTCCATTTCAGACTTTCTGGCGTGTTGTGACTCTTTCCATTTAAATTGACAGATACCTTGGTAGCTGTAGCAGAAAAATACCTGGACTCCTGGCAGAGGTGCCCTTTGCAGGTCTCTGCCTTCGGGCAGAGTCTTGAATGAAAGTGGCAGCAACTGGAGTGGGAGCATCAGAGCAGCTCTTGGCAGTTTATGATTTTATAGATGGTTCTTGCTGCAAAGACATTGAAGGCTGGTTGCGAAATATGACTTGGTGACAGAGCAATGAATTGTTAATCCAGGATGGGGCTAGAATTTCAAATTTGTGAACTTTTGGCAAGGAGAGAAGGGTGGGGTTTTGGAAGGAATTTCATTTGTTGGATCATGATATAAAATGCAAAGACTTTTAACTGAATAGGTCAAAAACTAACTTGGAACAACTTTTCTGTTGAAGTCAGAAGCTACCATTAGTGAATATTCCTGCTCAGGCCTGATGCATGGAAGCAGATTTTCATTTTTTGTTGTGTGTGTATGTTTTTGGTGGTTTTGGTTTGGTTTTTTTCAGACATGAAAAGTGAAACCTTTCCTGTTGGCATGCTGGCTGACTTCACTGCTTCTTTGGTAGATTCTGTCTTGCTGTGTAGGAAGAAGAGATGTCCAGCTCTGCTGTCTGCAGAGAGCTTTGTGGGATGTGATCTTTTTTCCCCTTGGAAAATTAGTTTTTTGCATTTTATTCCACAGATCCGATGCAAGACTGTGTACAGGTCTCAAAGATTAATTATAGTATGTTGGAAGAAAAATCTTGCATTAATAGTTACATCTGTTTCATTCTTATTGTATCCTCCTGGCTGCCCATGAAAGTCTGCATTTTGGAATCACAGTGCTTATGAGAGAGTACCTTAGACTTGGAAGCTGCCTAGTGGCATCACTCTTCATAAGAGGAATCAGCAAAACCCTTTTGGGTTAAAAACGGGAAAGGAAAAAAACAAAAAAGGAGTTCTAAAAGTAGAGTGTAATATCGTGAGTGCTCACTGGCCCAAATGCTTGGTGAGTGAGAGATGTATTTAACATGTGGATGGAAACCACCAGAGGGCAAATAAATGTATGTGGCTCCTGGGCTACAACAGCAGAGCCTCAGAAGTGCAGGTCTGGAGCTTTGTGAGGTTCACAGATGGACTTGGTGGTGGTCCAGCAAAGCATACTTTTATATTCCTGAATCTAAGCATGAATTTCATATTCACAATATTACTCTCGAAGTTTCTCTAGGCCTTCAAAGAAAAAGCCATACCACCTTAAAAGTACTAATGCAAAGGTATGCAGAAGTGTGTACAAACTTGCAATGTCTCTCTCTCTCTCTTTTGCAGCTGTTTTGACTTAAACTGTCTCCCTTAGTCAAGCATCCAAAAATTGGAGGAAACTTGAAGTGGAAAGTTTTCAATGAAAAATAGCAGGAGAGCTCCCATTTAAAACCACTATACTGTAGTGTCAATTTGGATAAGCAAAAGCTATCTAAGGTCTTCCACAGCGTGTTGTGAGTATTGATACTGTTTGCTGAGGAACTTGGGGTATCTGACTGGTGTCTGGCTGGTATCTCCACCAGATGCTTCTCTATTAGGTTGAACTTACCAGCCTTTGCATTTGGAAAGGCAGGTGAAGTCCTGACAGTGTCCTTTCCCCATAAGCTGCTCCTCCCTTTTCTAGAGCAAAGTGGTCCTTCTAGAAGTCTGTCACCACCCAGAGTTTGTAGTTGTTATGGGGGAACGCACCAATGACAGGTCTCGAGGAAACAGCATGAAGCTGAGTCGGGGGAGGTTTAGTTTGGATATCAGGAGGGAGTTTTTCACCCAGAAGGTTGCTGAGCACTGAACAGGCTCCCCAGGGAAGTGGTCACGGCACCAAGCCTGACAGAGTTCAAGAAGTGTTTGGGCAATGCCTTTCAGGCACGTGGTGTGATTGTTGGGGTATCCTGTGCAAGGTCAGGAGCTGGGCTCGATGATCCTCATGGGTGCCTTCCAACTCAGCATATTCTGTGATTTTGTCTGCATCAGAAATGTGTCACATCCACAGTGGAGCTCTCCGCTGTCTCTTGCAATGACTGTCCTGGTTTAACCCCAGCTGGCAACTAAGTTACTTGGAAAGACAAAATACCACCCCTCCAAACACCCCCCTTCCTTCTTCTTCTACCACCCTTGTATGCTGAGCACGATGGTGTATGGTCTGGAATATCCCTTTGGTCAGTCAAGGTCGGCTGTCCTGGCTGTATCCCTCCCAGCTCCTTGTGCAGCCCCAGCCCATTCTCTGGTGGGGGGGGGTGAGCGGCTGAAAAGACCTTGGCTCTGTGTAAGTTCTGCTGAGCAGTAACAAAAACATCCCTGTGTTATCAAAACTGTTTCCAGCACAAATCCAAAACATAACTGATACCGGCTGCTATGAAGAAAATGAACTCTACCCCAGCCAAAAGCAGCACATTCCCACTTTAAGAAAAAATGGTGGTGTAGAAGAGGACATACAGATGGACTTCTTTCTCTGCTGTTGCTTATCTTTGCTGGATTGCTCTTCTCTTGACTTGATGAATGTTTCTGCTTCAGACAGAGTATAGACTGCTCTGAGTATAGAAGCCTAGAGAGTAGCTGGCCTGCAGCAGCCAGGCTGTGCTTGAGAGAAGAGGTGGTTTTTACTGGGAGCTTTAGAAATGAGCCTACACCTGGTGAGGAGGGAGTGGCGGGAGTAACTTGCACCTAAGAAAACAAACAAAAAAAAAAAAAAGCCAAAAGGAATAGGAGAACTTTGTAGTGTTACAGACTTTTCCATCTGCTTAAGGCAAGGTCAGGAAATTCACTCTTTTCTTCCATAAATCTTGGTGTGGGAAGCCTTAGACTTATAAACCAGAAACTGCTGAAAAAACCCTGTTTCTTCCACTGCAGTTTTTATCTTTCTTTTTTTTCCCCTTGTCAGTATCTTGACAGTGAAACCGTATTTCTTCAGAGGAAGATCAGATGTTCTTTTAACGTTGCAGCAAAACTGTACCACTTAACCATGTTTTGATGCATAATGTAATCAGCTTGATTGCTTTTTAATATGTCATTCAGACCTATAGTTGCTGTCAGCTGGGCTGAATCTGTTCTCTTGGGGAATTTCGGTAGTGCTTTCTGGTGGATCTCAGCACCTGTTGGTAATGGGGTTTTTTCAGGGATAAATTTGTGTCCCCAGGGAAAATGGGGGAAAGCTTACAGGGGAAAGCTGAAGCAAGGTGTGAAAAAGGTTCTGGGTTCTTGGTGTTCCTCTGCTTCTTCAGCAGCAGAAAAGGGCTGGATGGAGTTTACTCTCTGCACGTGTACTAGGCAGCACAGCTGCACTGGGGTATGACAGGTCTGAGTGATGCTGGGTACATACCTTACAGGGTTTCTCCGGTGGAGGAGCTGGGGGGGATGAAGTGGCAGCCTGAAACCCTTCCTACTGAGAAATCTTTCTTCTTGGCTATTAGTTGTGTGTGGCTTATTATGGTCTGATCACTGCAAAACCAGTACTAGGCTGTAACAGCTTTGAATGCGTTCTGTTTACTTTGCAAATCAGAGTGCCAGGTTCCATTAAGAGACAGGGTTTTTCTTTTTGTGTGTTTTGCTTTTGAAAAGTCTTATTGACAGTATGAGGTGTGAAAATAAGGCATGCATGTGGCGGTGCCTTTTTTTTTTTCCCTTCCCCATCTGAGTGTGTGGTAACATATCATCTTTAATATGAATATGATCTCACTACAATACCAGCTGGTTGAATGTGAGGCCTTTTAATGTTATGCATTCTTAATTGGGAACTACACAGGTTCAAGTAATTAAGATTTTTGAGTTTTCTTATTGAGATGTGCTGGTCTTAGAAAATACAGGTATTTCCATTTCTTCTTCATTAAAAGGAGGTGTGGAAAAAACCCAAACCAAACTGACGTGGACTCATTAGAAATCTGCAAGTGATATAGGCAAGAAATTACATTTGGTATTTTCATGTGTTTGCTTGCTTAAGCATTAGTGTTATAACTTAAGTATTCAGAGACCTTTCTCTTAACAGCAATATGCCCGGTTTTCAACTTGTGGCAAGATTCTTGGCTGCAGGCTGAATGAGTTAAAAATGGCAAGTTTCTGGTTTATATATACCAGGCACAAAAAAAATAATGAAGTACTTGTGAAGTGTCCTTAAGGCAAAAAATCTTCTCTGTGTGGGAGTGTGAGGAAAGATTAAAACTGAGACAGTCATTAATCCCCTTCCCCTCTTTTTAAAGAAAGAAGGCTTTCCAAGTAGCACTGGAGAAAGGAATACCACGAGTCAGAAAGACTTAAACATAAGAGAAAGAATATTGGTTAAAACAAGGCTAGTAACTTACCTTTTCAGACTCATTCAGCACTGCAGGTGACTTTATCTTGCATAAAATACAGATACTGGTTTCTTACTTTTGTGTCTCCTTCTTTAGCCTTTCCTCTTTCTTTCTTTTCTCTGTCGAAAACTTTTTGGCAAGGCTATTGATGCAAATTTGACCTTTAAGTTTTCAACTGAACAGCTCGTGTATCAGGAAATAGCTCAGAATCTGCAAGATAATTTATTGCAGGAATTTCATGCGTTTTGTCACTCTTTGAAACTTTCAAGGCCTTTTCAGAATGCATCTCTTGAATCTTACCCTTTGCCGTGAAGAGGTTCTGCTTGTCAGGTGCCCAGTGGTGTGGCTGGTGCACCTGGATGTGCTTTTGGGGCTGAGGAGGCAGGTGTGGTTGCCTTGTGAGCACCTTGGGGTGTGAGCCGTGACAGCTGCCCAGCAGGGAGGGGGTTGTCTGTCTGTCTGTGTTTCTTCTGTTTTGAACCAAGCTGTGGCACAGCTGTGTTAGGTGGCACAGCAGGTGCTGGCGTCGGTGAAGGTTTCCTGCTCATCTGCCCGCTGGCTGCGGGAGGGGGTTGCTGAGCAAAGGGTGCAGCCCCCCCTGGTTCTCCCTGGCTGTCCCCTGCCTGCTGCTTCCGTGGCCATATTAATATGGAGCAGCTGAAGTCACTCGGCTGGCCGAGGGCCAGCCTGTGCTCTGTGTGCCACTTGTGTGAAGACCCACTGTAAGGCACAGACCGGTGCCGCGAGCCAGGGAGAGGGGCAGCACCAGGGCAAAGGTATGTCTGGTCTTTCTGTCCTGCCATCTTCAGTGTGCCCAAATCCTGCTCCTGCACTTGACATTTCCTTCATTCTCCTTACTAGATTCACCTTCTGTCCCACTGGGGTCATTTACTTTCTTTCTGATTAGGCTGAAGGATGCTGTTTTGTAAGCTAAGGGTCTGTCTCCATTAAGTCTTTAAGCCACTGCTCTTCATTGATGAAAGTCTCGTTCGACGGGCTTGGCATTTAAGGTCAGCCGACTATCTCTGTGTAACAAGAGGGCAGGTGTGTATCTAAAAGCATATCATACAAGCCAATTTTTTTCAAGTTATAGCAGGAGTTCTTTGCACATGATAACTACTGGTACAATAAATAGAAGTAGCAACTCAGATTGTTACTATCTTGAAAGGGTCTGTATTTACTTTTTCTTTTGGAAAAAGTCAAGCATTTTGTCTGAAATAGTGTAGAAGTTACCAGACTCTGGAGAAAAAAATGATGTGAAATCTGAAGCCATCTTGAAAGGGACTTCTTGTCATAATTTGATTAAACCCATTTCACAAGCCTAAAACTTGGTATTTCTCTTTGCTTGCAATCTCAGTGACTTTTTACTTGGATTTAAAGAGACTTTAAATGTGTGGTGAAACATTAACTGGATTTACTACGGTGTTTAATATGTTTTTTCTTGAAACAATGTTGGTCAACTTTTAGAGAAAGCAGTTCCTCATAATCTTTTTATGAGTTCTTCTCAAGAACTGTAATAATAAATAAAAGGGAGGATGTTTGAAAACATACCACAGAAAGCTACCCAAAAAACCCCAACGGGTTTTGCTTTCATGGAACATATAGCTTGCAGGAGGAAGGGAAAAATCCTAGTGGGGGTTTGCTGACTCTCTAGATTCTCAAAACTGTCTGACAAAGCCTAATAAACAATTGAAATACAGTCTTTGATATTGCAGTAGCTTTTTTAAACTTCTGTGTTACTGCAGTGATTTGTGTTTATGTTTAAAACTGTGACTACTAGTTTACCAAAGCTGTTATGAAATATTTGGTTTCTTCTTAGTGCATTAGGTAGATGGATCTGGCAAGTGACTCACTCCATGCTTTTTAAAAGTCTGTGAAAGACAAAAAGAGGAAGGGAAGTGTGTTTTGGAGATGTCTTACACACTTCGTGTCTCTCTCTCTCCCTGTGAAGAACAGATGCTCTTTGCCCCTCATGCAGCACCTGTGTTAAATTTGGTGAGATAATGTAGTGTGCAGTGATACCTGGTGTTCCCTCCTCAGGTGAGAAAATGTAAAACTAACCTTGGCTGCTGTCACAGTCCAAGGAATGGTGTTCTCATAGTGAAAATAAACTTTACTCTTGCGCTGTTTGTGCTTTTGGGAGTCATTGCACTGCCTTTGCTTTAAAGAAGGGACTTTGCTCTGGCTGTGCTTCCAGGTTCACCCAACATATTGTGTAGCAGTAACACTCATGTGAAGGGTTTTGTGGATTGTTTGGGGGGGGGGGGGGGTTGGGGTTTTTTTGGTTTAGTTTTTAGTCTTTTTTTAAAAAAAAAACTGTAGAGTGTGGGATATCTGCTTGTAAAACTGGAATCTGAGGTATTTCTTGATTTATGTAAATTCTTGTAACTTATCCATGCAGTTTTTATCTGTAACTGCCTTTTTTCTTTTAAGGCTTGAACAAACACTTTCCTCTGGTTGCATTTAACTATCCAGTTAAAAACACTGGAGAACAGTTTGCAAAGTATGTTCTGAGTAGCAAGTCTCTGTAACGGCCCCTATGAAATATAATTAGACTTTCTTATTTAGATGTCAGTGTCTGATGGTAAAACAGAATGAGAATATTTGTAGAGAGAAGTGAAATAGTTTCCAGTCACTTGTTTTTTCAGTGTGAATTAGTCCTTCTGTGTGTTTAACAAAAGGAAATACAGAGTATTAAATGGCAAAGCAGAGAGGAACTGGGGAGATGGCAAGGCTTTTCACCTTTTCAGTCTGTCAGACTAGATAACATGAAACTGAGTGTTTGAGCTCTCTTGTGGTTTTAAATTTTTTTCCGTGTCCATACTTCTGCTGGTGTATGTATTTTTTCACAGTAGTTTTTAGGAGTACCAGGAGTATCACTTGTGCTTTGTTATAAACAGTCTGTGTACTCCTGCCATAAATACCAACCTCCTTGTTTCACCTCAGTATGAACAAAATTTTTCTGTTTATCCTCTGCTCTTATCTGTAGTTTTTAAATTAATTATTTTTAGCTCTCAGATTATAATTTCCCGTTAAAACATTTATATCATTCCTGTTGAAGTATTTCTTAGTCTTTCATGACAAAAGAAACATGATACCTGACAGGAGTTTGTACTTTCTCTGCAGGAGCCAATGCTTTCTCCTCGTATTTTCTCCTTTCAGTTGTTTACTTTACAGACTTGGCTTTATCCCACATTAAGAGCTTTACAGTGATGAGTTTTGCTTTTCCTAGTGCACCCCTAGGAAATAAGACAGCTGTGCATTTCCTAGCTATTGAAGTGAGAATTGGCTGATACCGTGGCAGCTGAGAGGGTTCTGTCCAAATGAAGAGTTGGTACAGTATGGACTCTGTGCATTGGCTTTTGGTGTCACTGTTGATGTTCCAAACATGTAAACTCAAAGGTGATATGACAGCTGGAGTTTTGTCTGGTGATTTTTTTTTCTTCTTTTTGACTTCTGGAAAGTTGAGACTTAGTTTGTTCTTGGAGCTACTGCTCCTGGTGCTGGGCTGCTGAGTGTCCAGAGATGGACCAAGTCTGTGATGGAAACAGTAGCCTATCACCAAAATTCTGGATTTCACAGGAGTGGGCAAGCTCACTTTGAAATTGCTATGCTGCTTTTGGACCTGCAGATGATAGCAAGAATAATCTTGCATTCAAGTGGTATTTCAGAAAAATTCCTTGCATGTGGCACAAAAGGGAATGAACAGTGTGTAGAGCAGTTGCTTGAATGCTTTTGCTTGTGTGTTGCCCAGTGAAGAACCATCTACACTTTACCAAATATACAAAATTAGTAAAGCTTCTTTTTCAATAATCCATTTGTGGAGCTACTGGTTGTAGCACACAGAAGGGAGAGGAGTTCTAAAAGCTCAAAGGGCAAAGGAGTTTTTTTTTTTCTCTTTATTTACACAGTTAATCCACACCATTTTTATCATAATAAAAAATGTTTTCTGTACTTACTAAAAAGGATACTTAACTTTGTATCTAGCTTAATTTTTGAACTCCTTGAACTATTCTTGGTTTTATCAAGACCAAGATTGGAAAGAAAAAAAGAATTTGATACTCTACTGTCACTTGTGCGTGCTGCAGTAAAACCTCAGCAACATTGAATCATTCAGCGTAATTCTGACTGTTTTGATCGGTTCTTCACCATTTTTAGAGGGCCTCCCTCCCCACCCCAAGCCTGTTTCCTTCATTTAAATTCTTTGTCTGGTATCATGTAGTCTGAGGAAAACAGTCATCCTTATTAACATGAAACTGAGGTCATTTTGATGTCATTCTCCAGAAAGAATTGAAATTTCTTTCTAACAGGACACTACTGTGAAAACTGACTCTCTAAAACTGCTTTATTTGCATTGTAATTTCAGCTGGGCCTTTAATCGAAGAAAATTCTTTAAAATCTCTGCATCAGCTTTAGTTTGTGAAACTTATTATAATTTTTTTCTTAATAGCTGGCAGTGTGATCAATCTCTCTACGACTTAGTATTCTAATAATAATGGTAGTAATGAGGGCGTGATGAATTGAGGCAGTCGCCAAAAGCAGCAATCAGTTTCTTCTGTAAATGACAGTCACAGTGCTTAAGTACACCAAGAGCAGTCATTGATGGAAAGAAACACATCAGTAATAGTTTAAAATCATAGCACCACATCTTGATGGCATCTTTTGTTTTCTTAATGGAATAAGTGTAGTCAGCCTCTTATTAGACCGGTCCTATTCACCCATTTTTACAAATTGGTAGCAGAAGACTTCGAAGATTCCTTTGTTGGCTTTGAGATGTAGGACAGAGCTAATTAGCAAGCTCCTTCATTTGAAGCTTCTTCATTAGAGATAATGCATAATCATAGTTAATGACAGTATTTATTATAATAGTGGATAGTCTGGAGCTGCATCAAATAGTGATTTGTTACTCAATGCTGCTGAATAATTAGGTTGTTCCAGTAATCACCCTGACTGTGGTTATTTTCTTGTAAGAACATCTTGTATTGAAATACTTCTGTCTGGCTGTCATAGGTGCACTGATATAACTTGGTCCTTTCTTGGATACATGAGATTCCTAGATAATATAAACCATCACCCGCTTTCCCCACTCTTCCTCAAAAGAATTCAGCTGTTTAATATTTTCTGAACCATGCCAGGAAGTAGGACAGTTCTTAGAGTTAAGTTGTGCTGTCTTGCAGGACGTGTAAAGTTGAGACAACATTTTCTTCTTTATTTTCCTCTGCAGAGGATGTAGGTTATCTCCAAGCAAGACTAACCTTAGGCTTGTGTGACTCTGTCATGGCAAAACTTTACTGTGCAGAATTTTTGCTATGCACGCCCAGTCATTACTAGTATTTTGTTTAGTTTACACAATCACCTTATGTAGATAAAATGAATTCCTTTTTATAAGCATAATTTAATAAGCATTTACACAATATGGTTTAGCTTAGATGACCCCTAATTACTTGTGATTCAACTTCTTGGATGAGCAAATTTGACGGTACTTATTTTGTGGAAAACACAGAAATGAAACTTTAAAATTAGAGTGTATGTTAGCACAACTGCATCATTCAGACAACTGTGTGTCATATTGAGCAATGCCGGGAGGACAGTTGATTGCAGGAAGTCTAAAAATACTTTGTATAAGTTCATTGCCTCATACACACTTGAAGTGGCTGGAAACTCAAATGTGTGCTTGTTAATGTCCTACAGCTTGCAATTGTAGGGTTTGGAACAGAGAGCCTCTATAGGAAAAGTAGCGAAACTTTGAAATTGTGTTTAGTACAGTGTGCTTAGGCAGTCAGCTGTCTCATCCTGCACGTTGTTATTGCAGTTTCTCTTTCCCCTTGTAAACATCTGGGATTGTGATAATCCTCTAGATCACCTCAGAAAAACAACAGGACGTTACACTTGCAGGAAATCAATTGTTGTTCTCCCTGTCCTCTCAAAATACATGCCTGCAACTGTGCGTGCACCCGTGCGCAGCTGTTGAGACATTCTTGAAGGATGAGCAAGAGTTGTTTTCTTTATGATCTTAAGAGGTACCTCTGATCAAGTATAAATAAATACAACCAGCTTTCCCTTTTAAGTTGGAATTCTGAAGACTAAGTGTCAAAGAGACAGCCATATCCAGCCCATACAGACATCCTTCCTGCAGGCAGCCTTGGAAAACTGGAAGCGCGTTCGGTGGGTGGCAAGGTGTGTGCTGCCCCACATCTCCCTGCAGAGCAGGACAGGGCACGGAGCTGGCCCTGTGTAGGCAGGGCTTTGCACAGATACACGGGGTGTGTTACTGCTAATGCTACTTCAGTTCTTCACGTCTTGGGGCTGAGTAATCGCTTTTCCCTTTTCTTGCAGGTCTGTTTCTTCCATGATACTTTGCACCTGGAACAGCTTACCCGATACACATGTCTCGTCTCTGGTTTCATGCGTGCACTTAAGTGCGTCCCCCTCTTCCACAAAACCCACTGCACTTCAGGAACTATTTCAAGTGTGCTTTTAATCCAGTAAAATTAATGAGAGTGTTCTGTTTTGCTTTTTGACTGTAAATTTGTCCCATAAAATCTGATGTAGTTTCAATTCATATGTTAATGAATGACTACTTGGTAGTCTTGGAACAATGGTTGAAATCGCTGTCTTACCAAATGTTGGTAATTTATAATTGTAAAATCATGTTGTTTCTGGTGTATGCATACCATATCTCTGTATGTAATAATGTAGAACAGAAATTAGGGGCAGGAGGCAGAGTCCAAAAAAAGATGTTATCCTTTCTTTTCAGACCTGAATCTGCGCTACAGAGATTAGCAGATATCACAGGTTGGTTATTAGCAACGTCTTAGGTCTCGAGCTCATTCTGCTAGAGCTCTGCTGCCTCTGAAGACTTGTCTAGGCCAGCTTTTTATTTTGACTATAAGTAAGACAACGCCCTGGAGCTTGTTACTCTTCAGCTGGTCTGTCCCCTGGTAGTGGTTGTTCACTGCTTGCCTGTCTGAGAGAGTTGATAGGGGATAATATCAGTAGAAGTGATCAGGCTTCCTTGCTCTGAGCTGTTCAGATACAGCGTGTTTATCAGCCTGTATATAAATGTATGTGTGTACCTTGCCTGGTGCTGCTCAGGTAGGTTTTGCAGTACTAGACAGGAACGGCAAGGGCAGGCTGAGATACGCCTTTTTACAGCCGTGGTCTTGGCGGTGCCGTGGAGCGTATATGTTGAGGTTTGTGGTTCTGAACTACATCCATTGTAAATCCTGTAGGTGAGGTTTGAAAGCATGCTGGCCTAAGGAGCACCTGCACTTTCCCAGGACAGACTCTTTTAAATATGCAGAATTACAAAAACACCCAAACAACCCCAATCCCATACATAATGTGGTCAAGTGTCCACCTCCAGAAGCATTTTCTCATCTTTAAAGTTTTCTGTGGGTGTAAGTTCCAGCGCAGCTTCACACTCTGCTTCATCATAATGGAGTCAGAAAGAAATTAATGTCAGGTGGGAAGGTATTTCTTAAAACCTTCTTTCAACATTTGTGCCTATTGCAATGCCCTGGTTAGAAGTGTGGAGCAATCTCTACGTTCTGACCAACAAGAAATGTGTCAGAAATAGCACGTTTTTATGACCCAAAATGACTTGTCAGGCATCAAGCATTATTATGGTCTTGCATACCAAGCTTAAGATAATAATTTCCTGATATATGGCAGTAATTGGCAAACTCTTTTTATTATTTTTATAACTGCAGTTTGGAAATTCCTATTTCCCACTTGTCCTGGGCTACAAATCAGTTTCTTCCTGTCTTTCACTCTTCTCCATTCACCGGTTTCTTGTGTGTTTGTGCAATTTTAACATGCAAGCCTTGCACTAGAAATACTTTAAGACCTAGGAGATCAATGAAAATAAGCAAATTCAGGAGTTGCATGAATCTGTTACTTCAAAAGAAGGCTCTTTCTTATTTTAGTTCTTGGTCTTTTCTGAATGACAGGTCATCTGCATGAGCAAATTCTTAACTACTGCTCTTGTCCAACCCTCCTTCCTATTTAACATCCTCCAGAAAAATGAGCAGAAAGCTGAATAATCACTTGATGTGTTCAATAAACTGTTGGGTTTTTTCCAGGGCAATGTATTTTTCTTTTCCTTTTTTATCTTCTGTGTGCACTTGGTGATTCACTGATGTTTCACCATTGTGAACAAGTACCTGGGTATCTCTGTGGTGCTCAGACTGGGACTAGTCAGCAATATAGTGTGCTTACTGGTGTGCCTTTCTGCTGTGAGTGACAAAAATGATGTGGGACAATAGTGGTACCACTGATAAATGTGTGACAGAAAGCCAATAAAGTCTGTGCTCTACTATTAGGAATTATTTCTCTTATCCTAATGCAGCTCCCCTGGGCTTTGTGACTCTTCCACCTGCGCTTAGAGTTACTTTGATCTAAATGACAATTTTATAGTACATCAAACAGAAGCATTAAGCAAACTTGGGCTGCATGGTAAAACAAACTTCTTATAAAGTTGATCTCTTTTGGGTATTTTTTCCACTGAGAGTGCAACTCACACATTTTTTGACTTTTCATTTAATTAGCATTTTGGATCCCTATGGAAACTAACATAATAACATCAGGAATCTTATTGCAGATAGACCAACCAATGAATTTCCAAGTTTTATGTTGCCTAACATCTCCCATTACAGTATTGTCTTAGTTAAATCATGTTTTAACTGGTTGTGCTAATGACTTTTTGTTCTGGATATCTGTCATAAGCTGACTGTGTGTGAGAAAATGAGATAATTATTGGTTTGTTTATGGATGATCTCCTTCCTTGTCCTCTACCTCTGTTAAATAGTTTCAGTAGCAAGGCTGAGAGACCCTGGGAAGCATTTCAGTATCTTTCAACAGAAACTTTTTAGGAGGAGCGGGAGGGAAAATCTTGGTCTCACAAGGCTGTTAGCAGACTTTTTGGAGGATTGTTCAAATTTGGAAACAATAGAAAGTTCCTGGATGGGACAGAATTAAATATTTAAGTCTATTAACGGCACAGCAGTTTAAAGACAGACGCTAATGTTCCGTGCTTACAGAGACTAACTAAATAACAGTTGCTCTTTCTAGGTAGATTTCAGTGTTATACTAGTGGCAGAATACTAACACTGTATTTAATGTCAACATTTGATACTTGAGATGGAGTAAAAAGTTATTAGAGATTTATTTTTTGTGCTACTCTTTTTGTAGCTAAGTCAAATGCATTTTCCCTCCTATCCTTTGTCTTCTCTCCTTTTTATTAGCTCAGTTGTTTTGATGGAAGCATTGCTGATTTGTATTCTGAGTTTTGATTTTATGCATTTTTTAAACTATATTAACAATTTAATCTCTAAACAAGCAGAGATCATGCTGTGTAATAGCTTGTCTACCTGTCATGCTGATTGTTGTATTCCCAGTTTGGGGTGTCTCAGAGACCATTCAAAATGGCTTTGTAAATAGTAAGTGATTTTATTGTGTTGGTGTTTCAAATGGGAAAGCATTTGAAGGTCTTTGGTTATGCAAAATGTCCTTTGGCTTGTGACTTTGTGGTAAAAATAACTACGAGGCAAGCAACAAATAAATGTTTGACAATTGCTTAATTATTGATATAGTCACAGAATTACCAAGAGTGGAAGGGACCTCTGGAGACGTGCTCCAACTCCCTGGCTCAGAGCAAAGCCAAGTTGCTCAGGACCATGTCCAGTTGGGTTTTGAGCACCTCCAAGGATGGCAACTTCTCTGGGCAACCTGCTCGTGTTCAATCATCCTCGTGGTAAAAAGTCTTTCCTTATGTTTAAATTGAATTTCTTGTATTTCATTTGTGCCCATTGCATCTTCTCCTCTTACTGGGCAGAGCTCAGAAGAGTCAGACTCTATTGTCTTTACTTCCACCCTTCAGGTATTGATATGCATGGATTTTTATTCTCTGGGCTAAACAGTCCCACTCTCTCAGCATCTCCTCTTATTAATGATGCTTCAGTCCCTTAATTATGTCTCCAAACTTTCCCTGGACCTTCTCCAGCATGTGCAAGGCTCGTATGAGCCCAGGGCTAGATGCAGAGCTCCAGATGTGTCTTACCAGACTAAGCAGAGCAGAAGGTTTGACTCTGACATGCTTGCGAAGCCCATATTTCACTGGGATTGTCTATGAGGATGTCACAGGCGACAGTGCTGAAAGCCCTTCTGGAGTCAAGGTAATTCAAATTAACTGCTCCTAAGCCAGTCATTTAATCGGGTTGGTCAGGCGTGATTTCAGTGTCATGAATCCATGCTGACTGTTCTTGGTCATAGTCTCGTCCTTCATTTGTTTGGAAGTTTGATAAATCAAAAATGTTAACTCAGTATAGAAGTAATCAAGTGTGGGTGAGAGAATTGTGCATGACCCGGTTTTATATTCTATTCTGCAGGGCTAGTATGTATTTGGGTAGCAGGGATAAGTCACTTGCAAGTCTCTGCTTTGTTTTTTGAAATATTTGAAGGCTGTTTGCCTTCACTTTGGGATGTGCAAAGACGATAAAAAGGGGACGCTACTGAACTGCTTCAATTGAGTAGCTTGTGGAAGAGTAGGGGAGAAAATGTAGATCCTTTTAAAAACATGATGTGTTTTATCTGGAATGTCAAATGCCACGAGATTACCTTTTGGTATCTAATCCCTAAAAAAATGATTGCTCAGCAAGGCAAGAGTCCCAAGTCAGACCCTGGCTACTGTTGGGCCAGCTGAGTCCGTGGCTTACAAGGCAATTAATTTGGGATAACAGGGTCAAAAGTTTTTTTTTCCCTCTGAGATTGCCATGCTGGTTTTCCCATTTTACATTTCTATTTTGAGTATTCTGGCAATGGATTGAGAAGATTTTGGGATACTTGGCCCAGCAAAATGGGCTGGTAATTAGCAACAGGGTTGTAAGGGCCTAAAGAAGCTTCATATTAATTGTGTGTGTTTGTTTTCTTGCTTTTCTGTCTTTTTTTGTTGTTTGTTTGTTTGTTTTTTTTAATTTGAGGTTCTTGCCTTTTACAGATTGTGTCAAGTGTTAAGTGGTTCTGTATATTTTCAAACTAAGTGTGACAAGATTATAGTACTCATCTGGTCTCCTTTATTTAATTTCCCTTCCCCTTCCTTCATGTTACTGAAAGCAGCTAATGGTAAAAGCATACAGTAGTGATTAGGGAGACCTGGTCTGTAGTCCCCAGTCAAGTCTAGATGCATGTAGCCATTAAAAAAAATAAATATTGCTAACTATGTGTTAATTTCTTTCATTGAATGAAGATGTGTTGAAATTCAGACAGCATTATTTACAAGTGCTTTTGGGAAGAGTTTAAGAGGTAAAGCCAATGTGATGAGGCAGTGCTAATTAACAGGGATGTCTTAGTTTTTTGCCCATGATTCTTGAGCTTCTTTGGGCAAGCTGCTTAATCTCGTATAAAATGCTGATAGTAGAGGGGCTTGTTCTGTCTTTTGTGGTGTGCCTGACTTTTATAAGGATGTGTATACAACAGCTCGATCCCTGTCTTACCTTGGAAGACATCAGAACTCACGGTTGTTTTTTCCCCTTGCAACCGAAGAATACAGTTTTAATATTTAGACTTTTGTCATTGTGCTCATCTGTCAAATAGAACAAGTTTTATTTGTACATGCATTACGTTACTTCGAGGTGGGATGCTCCTGGCTTTGGTAAATGAATGGCATTAATTACTATAATATTTTTATGTTGGTAACAGCAAAAGGGGCAGCACGCTGTGCTTGGTGAGCTCCCTTTGATGACAACTGGGGAAGCTTGTCTTTCAGAAAAGGCAACTGGTGGTGTTCTGTGAAGATTTATGACTTTTCCAAAGTGAAATTTATTAACTGTAAGCATGTGAATCCTTATATGTAATCTTCATGTTCTCCATACGAGAGCTGTTTTACTTTGCTATGATTTACCATAGAATGCATGTAAAATTTAGAAATGGAACATGGCTTATAACCTGTTAGGATTGGAGCTAGCGGTGCGTTCTGTTCACAGTTCCTTTTTCTCCTGTGAGGCAGAAACTCTGGCTGGTTTTGGTTTCTGTGCGTGGCACTCATGTAGCTGTAGCAGTGATAGCAGAGTAAGCCGATTAGCATGATTGATACTGCGTGTCAAGGGACTGCCTTAATGGGCTACCATTGAGAGTGCATTGTGAAACCACACACGGATGAGGTAATCTCATTAGATGATTAAAACCTTCACTGAGTCTACCAGATTGCAGAGCTTTCAGTTGTATTGCTGTTGGGAACTGATGCTAAGTAAGTGTGGTGCTCTCCTTGAAGTGATGCTGAAACGGAGGCCTTGCTGGGTTTTGCTCCTGGATAACGGGACCAGCAGCTGGAGGCTGACAAAGGGTGTTCCATCTCTTCTTGTTTCAAAGTAAGATTCTGCGTGATGATGGCATTTTCTCTTCAAGTCAGTGTCAGGTTTGTGCTCGGTTAGTTTTACCGTGCTTTGCTGTTCTTTGTGAAATCAGTGTTGGGAGGGTGTGCTTCAGCTTTGTGTAACTTCCTATGGGATATCACAGTGTACGTATCACAGCCCTGTTTTTATAAAGTCTCTGTGTTTCTTCTGCACGTCAGCTTTGTCTTGACCTGAGATGAGGTGTAGTGAAAGTGTCCCTCCTTACTCTCTCGCCTGTCCTGTTTACAAGTAGTGTGACAGGCAGCACATGCTCATGCTAGAACTGGTGGGGTACAGAAATTCTATCTGACTTCTTCATGTGCCACCTTGTTTAAGGAGCTCATTGAAAATACTGAATTTCAAATGAAAAGTAGTGTACTTGACTAGTCCTTTATCTGAGCTTTGTTTTTTTCCAGCAAGCTGCAAATATTTCTAATTATGGGTCTCCAGTGTTACAGTAGGTATAAAAGGTTACTAGAACAGAATTTTGGGATATCAAGACCTCTATTCCGAGACTGCTAGTGACTACTGTTGCTGTATAGTTAGGCTTTTCTGTATTAAAAAATAGCCCAATTAATCCCCAGCGAAGCTGGGGAACAACAGAAGAAACATAACTTCCATTGTGTGTTTAGGGCAGTTTGTCCATTTCTTTTACTTAGAGAAAGTACTGTAATTAATTAACACATGCAGTGAGACAAAAGCACAGATACACTTATTGTTTTGGCAAGGGAACCTCAACAATATCTTCTGAATTCTGTTGTCAAATGTGGTCTATTTGTTTAGCAGTTCTGCAAGGAAGTGAACTTTGACTAAGAGCTATTTTGGATCTGAAGAAAAAAAAAATTTAAAAAAAGCCAACCCAGAAAAACCCACAACAACAACCTGTTCCAGTATGTGAAGAAATGTGGAAAGGAATGTGTCTTTCATATGCATTTGACAAAAAAAATAACTTACAAACTTGTACAAGTTACTAAGTGGTTATAAACACCAGTATCACGTGGAATTTGATCCACAGAGCAAATAAACACCAAATTTTCATGTTTAATTGTATTAGTTTAGTAAAAATGGCATAGCTTGATGATAGGAGAGATCATCTTGTCATTGGTTTTAAAATCCAGGGTTATGCTGGGTATCAGTGACAAGCAAATAAGAGGCAGGCCAATAATTTACACACAAAATCAAGTAAAGTTCCCTCAGATATGAAATGCTTAAGAAAATAACTGGCAAGTGTTACTTTATTGCATTTTTCTTTGAATTTTTAAACTGGTCACAAAGCATTATTTTTGTGTACTCATCTTTCTGTATCGTAGACTGAAGTGAATTACTTGACTATTGCAATATCTGGTATGTTCAGTTACAAAAATATTTTCCATGTTCTCAAGTGAACTGGCTGATTGAATTATCTCAAGATCTCCTTTTCAGAGACCTTGGTCAAGTCCTGATGCTTCCTGAGGTGTTTGAGGGTACTCAAGTCAATGGCACTGCTCTGCAGTTACTTCTCAGTTTAAGGGCAAAGCCAGGCCTTATTTTGCAGCTCTATTTTGCCAGTGAGGGACCCGGTCCCCTGAATAGAATATAAAATTATGAAGTGTTTCCAATGAAACAGGGCAAGTGTTTTGATTATGAGAACAGAAACCACTGTTGCTGGTATGACTGCAACCCAGCTTACTCTTTCCAGAGTGTCTGCCATGAACGAAGGAGAGCAAAGGAGGAATCTCACAAGATTTAGAAGTTTTATCTCGTTTTCTGCTTACATAGGCTGGTTGTAATAGCTGAAAAATCCATAATCTCTCTTGGTCCCAGATATACTTGTTTCAACTCTGTGTTTGCAAATGGAGTGCCCTGGTAAACAACCATAAATAACCTGTCTCAAAACACCTCTCCTGACTGAAATGAGGGAAGAAAAATACTTGTAATGTCATTTCTTAGAGAAATGTTGGACAGAGTGGAGAATTGGATTCAAGTTCCTGAGCTGTTGCAGAAGAGAGGGGAGTAATGCTGAGCCCTCCTCATGAGAGATGAAGTGGGGATTAGCCAGAAGGTGCATTTTGTTCTTATTCTTTGTTATTAGAGATAACAAATAGGGGTTTCTTTCCTACTGACTAAAGTTTTGCAGGTCTTTTGTTCTTTGAGCACCAATTTTCCTTTCACTGTAAGAAATCTATGTCCAGGCTTTCTTTGTTTCTTTTGTCTTTTGTTAAGCAACCTGATTGAGACTGCTTGATGTGTCTGTATGAAATGTTCAGGAGTTATTTTGCTGAGTGTGAATTGTCTCTTGAGCCTTTTTTTTTTTTCCTTTAAGAAACTTTCCACACTTCTTAAAATAGCATGTTCACAACATATTTTGCTCTGCTGTTCTGTGCTGTTTTCTTCCTTCCCACCCCCTGCTCCCTCTCCATAACAGCCTGGTGGGTGAACCCGAGCAGCAGCTCATGTTCTACCTCTTCCCCGTTTCTTTTGTAATCTGTTTGCTGAGCTGGCTGGCCTCCAAAAGTGCATAAGTGTGTTTATACACCGAGCCTAACAATAGTATCATAACACCAATTTGTTTAACCTGCGCTGGAAATAACAATCTAAATATTGTGAATCAAAGAGAAAGCAGGCATTTGTATACGCTCCTCTACCCCGCCAGCTCGCTTCTGTTGTGCGTGATAAAAATCACTGAAACTTCTCTTACGTTCTGTGAGAATTTTGTCAGGGCTGTTGGTGTGATATGAGACCCCTTTTAAATACTAAGTTAGGAAGTTCAGCTGGAGCCGAGCCGCGTCCCATGCTGTCGTTGCTTTGTTCAGACACAAGGTGTTTAATCTGTGTGTGTAGTTCAAGCACACGGTGGTGGAAAAAATCATCTATCCCTGCTGCTGTGGGGAGGGCATTCCTAGTGTAGCCAGCCATTAAACTGTGCTTTTATTATAGCACTTGAGCAGAGTTGTGAGAGGCACAAAGCGCACAATAAATACTGGTTATGCTTCTTTTGTAGTCACAAAGCGAGTAACAAATTGATTGATCGGCATCTTTTTGGTTAAGGTGCCAAGACGTTGATGTAAGTGCTTTTTGTTGTTACTTTGATTCAATGACTTTGATCACCAAAACAATTTTCCTCTGCATTGAAATTATTTGGATTGTGTCCCTCAGTAGCTGATGTGAGCACTCCTAGCAGTATTTATATTCTTAACATGCCATGGGGCCTCATGTTTTAAAGTTTATAATTTCTGGAGGGAAAAATGGAGGGGAAAATAAAAAAAAGAAGCAGTGCATGTTTTCTAACCAAAATGAAGTTATGTTGAAATGTAAACACTCTGGCTGTATCCTGCCATCCTCAGAATCTGCTGATCTTCACTGTAGGGTGATGTCGTTTTTGCTTTAGCAAAATCTGAGGTGACTTGCCCAATCTGCTGAAATCTGTCTTGCCTTCTTGGAACAGTTTTACAATGGAGTGTGGGAGTGGACATTCTCTTAGGAGTGCTCTGTAGTCTTGCAGCAGCTTCAGTGGAGCAGCACCTGCCTGGCCAGGCGCTGGAGGTGCCTGCAGCACTACCAGGAACGTGGTGTCAATGGTGTCCTGCCTGTGCAGTCGGTGACGGTGAAGGTACAGTCATTCTGCATCAGTGGTTTCCAAAATTACGGTTTCACGTTGTCACCGCTGGTCTTAGTTCTTCTCTCACGATTCAAGCTGTGAGCGAGCGGCTTCAGCTTTGTGGATTTGTGGAAGGAAGAGGCTTGCAGCAGAGGCAAACCCCACATGTTCAAATGGGAAGGTCAGCTGAGTATTGCTTAGAGTAGCTATTTAATTTTATTTTTAATGTGTTTTTGTTATCCTTTGTGGAGGACGGATAGTTGGCTGTGGAAGTAGGGTAGCCGTCGGCTTGGAGACCTGAATGGGAGGGAGTTGTGCTCAGAGAACCTGGAGAGAGATGCCTGGTCTGGCCAGCAGCATCCCTCTCACCTTCCTGTACCACTCGGACAACTGGGTCCTTTTCACACAGGTGAAATAATACGGGAGGTACCAGAATTCCCTAGGGGAGGAAAGACTTTGGATGCCACTGTAAATGGCAGGGAAAATGAGAAGCTTCCTTTTTTTTTGTTTGAAATTTGATATGTTGTTATAGCTGCATTTTTTTTTGATATATTAAAAAATATTAGACACACAATCTTGTGTGTCTTACTGAGTTCATAAAAATGATATTGTGATATGTATTTTTAAGAGGTGGAAAATTTTGTACAAGGTACCGACAAAATTAAATCTTATTTCTGACTTCATGACTCTCATGGTAGTCCCAAAGTTCTTTCCATTTTAAGAATTTAAAAAGTGGTCATCTTTAGAAATAGAATACACTTTTCCAGTGTCACGATACAAGTATTGAAAAATAACCAATGTTACAGCAAATCTGGCAGTGATTATTACTCATAAATGGCTCCAGAATGAAAAAGATTAAGTTACGAATTGAGATAAAAATACTTGCTGAATTAGGTTGTTTTGTGCATTGGAGGTTACCCGCTATTAAAAATATTTTCAAACTTCTACATGTGTACCTTATAATTCTGGTAGATGACAAACAAAATGTTGAAAAACATGTTTTCCCCTTTCCACAGTCACATTGTTCCTGAAGTGCTGGCAGTGGTAAGAGCTTCCAGTCAGTAAACAAAGTAGATGCCATTTAGATGTATAGAGAGCCAATAAATGAAGTAACAAGGGAGCCAGTTTTAGAGTTTCTTTGCTGCCTGTAAGTTAAACAGTTTTATAGCAAGTGAAGCTGGTTATGAAACTCTCACAAAAAAGGTATAAAAAGCCGTCGGATAATGCAGTGCTTGCTTTATATGTCAAAGAGCAAAGCCTAAAAATATGAAGTACTTTTCAAACCAGATAAGGTGAAGGGGCTGTAACACTTGAATCTGCTCAGAATTAGAAAAGAAATGCTAAAAATCTGGTGGGGTTGAAGTTCTCATAGCAGTGTTGATGGTTTAAGGATAGATTTTTTTTATTTAATCTATTTTTAATATTTTTTTTCTGTTCCGTGATGTGATCTGATACAAATGAAAAAATGAACAATCTCGCTGTACTGAGCAAACAGCAGGCTAATTGTTCACTTTTTATCTAGTGCACAGAGGAGGAGGGAAATAGCTCGTGGTGAGATCAGAAATTCTAGACAATTTTTGTTTTCCATGAATCTCTTAGTTACTCATCAGAAGGATGCTGTTATTTAAAAGGCCAACAACAGCAACACCTCCACAAGGATAAATGCTTAAAAGAATAAATCCTTCTTGGCAGTAAAAGGTGGTGATATTTCAAATGTCTTCAGTTCGTGGGCATTTCCTAGATTACAAAGATGATGTTACGGGGCCTTTTGCCTCATCTTGTTCTTTATCCAAAGAAATGCCTGGCATGAGAATGCTTTTTCAGTGCATTTAACATTGAAATGATGCCGTTTAAATAATTTATCCTCGGATTATACCAAAGATGTTTGTATTCCTCATCTGTCCAGATGCACAAAGCGTGACTTAATCATTCTTAGATGAAGCCTTAGATGTGGGATGCTTTTGACTGAGCTAAATGTGAAACACTGGCCATTTGGTAAACTAAATGCCCTTTGTATGTTGGGTGGTGAGATGGAGGGAGCTGTTCAGCTGGGAGCTGCAGCACAGCTGTGGGAGCTGGCCTTGGAAATGAGGGCTAAGGAACAAGTTCCTTCTTTCATGATACAGCTACATAAAGATATTTTTATTTTTCTGTGTTTACTTACTTTTTGTCATATGATACTTACAGCGAAAGAGGATTAGTCAAAATGACAGGAGCTGTTGAAGAAAAATTTCTCCCAGCACTTGTTGAAGGAAATGCTTCATTTTTAGAGAAAATGTCATAAAGCTTTTCACTTAAACTTAGCATAGAAACTGAATTCAAGGTGAGTCTGGGAAGAAGCATGATTGTATCTGTCACCATCTAGTTCTTTTGTTTTCATGTCCCCCCCCTCCTCAACTAGGCTAGCTCATTTTTTAATTTGGATTTTATTTTTAATGATGGTTTCATGGACCCTGGGGGTTGGCCATTAATTTTAGGCCATTGTGTGAATGCTAACTGCTTAAAAATAGTCATGGAGCCAACCTTGCTTCCTCTCCGGGTTTATCAGTTGGAAGCATCTTCTTTTTATCCCATGTGTAAGCAAAGACCTCTCTGGATTGATGATTTGATCTGTATAATGGAAAATCTAGGCAGGATATCCTTTCTCTGTTATTCCTTGGTGTGATGGCATCAGGTCGTGTCTTAAAATGGGGGAAGGGAAAAGGAGGATCCTATTAGGAGACAGGGTGGTTTCAAAGGGACTCTTAAACTGCAGGCTTGCCCAGGACCTCGTATTTACTTTCTTTGTTGAACTGCCTGTGCTTCAAGCTGCTATTACAACATGCCAGTGGTGGCTTCTGCTGCTGTGCTCAAAAGCTTGCTCGTGTGCTCCATGAATGTTTGGTGTTTGGAAGTTGTTGTTGGATACTGAGGGGTGTGAGGGGCTTCCCTGTAGTTATTTTGAGCACCAGCAGACCTTACAGAAATGCTGCCTTGACAAGGTAGATCCAGTCTTATCCTGCAGAAATGCAGCGCCTGAGCTTCCCCTGCCAAGAAAAGAATGTTTCTAGTGTAATTCCGTTATTAAAATGCCTCTAAACCGAAGCAGTGCCTGATGTGCAATAGAGGCACAGCTTGATGAAGTGTGTGCGTGGGGTAGCAAACGTACTCAGAATTATTTTGGAACATTATTGTGACCTTACATTTCAGCATGCTTGCAACTATTCCACTCTAATACTCACAGCTTGAAACTTTGGTTGGTGTTTGCAAGCAAGGCAGAGGAGGTTACCAGCCTCTGTGATTGTGGAAGAATCTTTGTTTTAGTCATTTTGTGTTCAGGACAAGGAGTAAAAATGACGCTGACCCTTTATCCCCACCCGTCTGCCCCTTCCCTTCTCCAGAAAATACAGTAGAGCTCTTACACACGAGGTGAGTCCCTCTCTTAGTTAGTTCTGCTCTTGTCACCGTGACCTGGATGTGTTGTGGTGTCACTGCAGAGGAGGAACCCGAGGGCTTTGGAGATGCTGGCCGTGACTGTGGGTTTAGCAGGTACTTGGAGTGCAAGACAAAAACATTAAAACTAATAAAAAGGAACGCTGTAATTGCCTGTTTGGACTTTGTAGTCTGTAACCCTCAAGTGTTCATGGCAAGATGTTGGTGCAATTTGAAGCACATGGATATTTTACTGTAAATTAAGATATATATGGGATCGTTGCTTGGGCTTTTATGTGAGGGGAAGATCAAGATCTTTCCTTCTACACTACAAAGTGTATCTCAGCTACTTAGAATTAGCAAAGGTCCCTTTTATACCAGCAAACTGATCTGTGACTTTCAAGCACCATGATTTGTTATAGCTTTAACTGCAGTGTTTAAATGGATGCTTACATTTCTTACAAGGATGTCATATTTTTCTACGGGACATACACCTATTACTGATCTAAAAGCTCAGGTAAATAAAATATTTTTTAAAAAAATAATGCTGCAAGAAACTTCTCTTGCTTACACTGTTGGAAAACTTTGTTGTATATAATAGCCTAATGACTGTAGCTTAAACACAGAATCTCAACATATGCAAGAATTTGGAGCTCTGTGCTCTTAAAAGTGTGTTTTACAGTTTTTGGCTTTGTTCAACCCAGGATTTTGAACAAATGTTCTAAGTCTATGCAGACAACATGTTTTGAGCAACTGTTGAAAAACCAAAGCAAGGGAAGTTTTTCAAATCTTAAGCCCACCCCTCATGTATTAAATCATTTGAAATCTTACAATTGCTGTTATTTTCAGTCCATTGTGTCTGCTTCCTGTTGGTCAAAGGTTATGAGGATAGGGTGGTGTAGAGCGAGGTGGGAAGGCGGCAGGAAAAAGAAAGCTTTGCTTATTTTGGGGTAGACACAACCACAGAAATGGCCAGGACGTTGCTTAAATTTTCTGAAGACTTGAAGAGGTAAACTAGAAAAAAAAAAGTGCTCTTGATGTTGTTTGCTTTTTGCTTTGTAACTTAGGCACACAAAGAATGGAGTAAGTAACCAGAGGCTTCCTTAAAGAATGTTATCTTTGTGCTTGAAAAATGTGACTTTTTTGTTCAAAAAGAGGTGTAGCTTTGGTTTTGATTTACAAGTTGACTCGGTAAATTCTGTTTCTGAAGCACGAGCCTAAACCTCATTTGTTCACTCATATCAATAACTAAAAAAGAAAAAAAAAAGTTTTTTTATTTGTATTGTTGTTCAGGAACTGTCTGTAGTTTCTTGGCTGTCACCACGGGTGTGAGTCCTTCGGGTTTGTGCTGGGGAGGCTTTCGGGGAACTGCCGGGAGCAGCCAGCCATGGCCGGGCAGCGCTGCACTTGTGGTGAGCGACTGTGGCCACGCCGTGCGAGGGAGCTGGGCTCAGGGCAAAGCTGGGCTCAGAACACAGCTGGGCTCAGAACATCGCTCTGGGCTGGGGACAAAAAGTGATGAGTGAGTTGGTTGTTGGGGTGAAGTTCTCCAAAGCTGTCGGTCCGAATATATGGCATGAGGGTACTGTTACAGCCTAGGAAACAGTAGGAAGCTTTTTTATGTGAGTTGATGAGAGCTACAGGAGTGTTTTGTAAGCTAATCCAGGTAGTTATATTGAAGTATCTTAATTTTCAGCTATGTTGGTATGTAGTTTGAATGTGCTATTGGTGCGTGATGTAGGTGGTTTCTAAATTTCTTAACCACTTTGTTACTACCAGTGAGTTATTTGAATCTAAAAGTATTTGTTTGCTGTGTCGGGAAAACAATCCTTTTGTTATGATAGTAACTGGTGTTAAGGGGGATAGTAAAAGAAATTTATTTATCATAGTGTCTTGCAAAGAAGTTTGACTTTGTGCTTGTTTATTTTGAAATTACTTTTTTTTTCTGGAGTTCTTTAGGTCAGTTCTGCTCAGAAAAAACTCTCCTGGAGCCTAGTTGGTAAATATTTTCAGCCCTGTAAAAGGAAAATGTGTCTATCAGACACAATGCTGGCTTTTACTTTATCTTACTTTTACTTTTCTTAGCAACTCTTCCTGCCATCTCTGCATGCTTGGTTCATGCACATTTCAGGTCTGATGATTTGTAATGGAAAAGTTAATAGTTTTAGTCTTAAAATGTAAAAAGTGAGATTGCAATTCCTAATTCTTCCCCTTCCTTAGAATAAGGAATTCCTTGCAATGCCACGTGGTATTTAAAAAGTACTGTGTTAATTTTCCCTGTAAAACTGGCAAAACAATAGGTTTCCTTTAGCTTTCCCTTTACTGTGCTTGAGTAAAATGGCTTGAGTATGGCCCAGCCCTTTCGTTGCTGTAGTAGAGGGCAGCTCATTTACGAAAGAGACTCCTGCTTTGATCTGCAGACACTTGATTTGCAAAGATGTCATCAAGTGCCCAGCCTTGCCCTCGCAAGGAACAGATAAAGATGGAGTGTCAACATGTCCTAAGTTTAATTTGCAGGGATTATTTAAAACATAGTCTGAATTTCCATTGGAGATTTTTCCATGTGTGTTAATGCATGCGTAGAAGCTTCTTTAATAAAACTGGTAGGTTAAACCAGGCTAGTTAGTTGGGAGGCAATTAGTAGAAATTATGGGGTACCTTTGTATCATCCTCCTTAATTCGTTGCTAAATCCCCCTTAATTCATCATTCCCTATTGAAGTTGGAGAAATTGCTGCTTCTGAACCTCAAATCCCCTTTCTTTTTCATTGGGAGTACAAAGCACAGGATCTAAGCCTTATAAATATTGTGTTGAAGAGATGATGTGCAGAATGCTTGGCCTCTGTTATCTGTAGAAACCTCTTATTTTGTTTGTGAAGGGAGCATGCTTGAGTGATCCCAACACGAGGCAGTGAAGCATGTGTTGTATGTTTGTTGCAACTGCAGTGTCCTTTAGAGGACCCAAAATTGTGTTAGGAAAGGCATGTTTTTACACGATCCTAGTGTCTTGTCTTGCTTTTCCTTGTGTATAAGGCTATGAGAGATGATGAAGATAGATATCTGCATGGGTGAGTAAGAAGAAAACAAAAAAGAGAAAACTGCCAGTTTGTACAAAATATTACATGAAGCACTGGGCTTGTGAGCTGGAAGAATGGGGATTTTTCACACCTTGTTACAAACACCACTTTAGAATAACCGTCCTCCAAGGAAATGAGAAATGAATAGGAAAAAACCCATGGTGAAATAGTTCATCCCTGGCCATTAGTGGGAAAGCAGCTGTTGATGTCAGTGGAGTGTCGGCTTGACCTTTCAGCTTTGGATTCACCATGTCTTTGTAAATGCTAATTTTTTTTATTTTTCTGTGTGTTGCTTTCGTGCAACTTGTCAAGGGGGTCTTGTCAGCACAGCAGTAATCCTTGTGGTAAATAATGTACAGAGACTTCTAACAACAAGGCAGAACCTACCCCAAATGTTTTGCTTTCTTAGATTAAGACTTGTGGGGAGGAAGTGACTTCTAATTAAAAGCTGATGAAAAGACTGAAGCAACTTTAAAAAAACCCCAACAATCAAACCTTTGTCTGGTGAATACACAAAAACATTATTTCTTGAAGAAATCCATGTGATGCACAGCCAAATTGTATTTTGGTTGGGTGATCATAAGTAGTGTTAAAGAAGCTGATCTTTAGGAGGAATCTGAAGGGAGGAGGTGTCATGCCCTTGTTTATTGGTTTGGGAAGCCTTCAAAAGTTAAAGAAAGATGAGAGATGCAGGAGAGAAGGAAAAATGAGCCAAATTTGGTATCAGTGATAGAGCAAAAAGCAATAGAAGGTGATGTGCAAGAGGGAGAAAGTCAGGTAAGAACATGAATTTTTCTAAGAAGAAAAAGCATAAAAATAGGGAAAGAGGCCCAAAACTGCAATAAAGCAAGTCAATAAATGGAGAACTTTGAAATAGAAGATGATGTGATCAGAATGAGATGGGAGATTGTCCTGGCAGTATTATTTTAAATAGGATGGATATGGGATAGACTAGGGAGGGAGATGATCGGAACGTGCTCGTTATCAGAGAGGAAAACACCAAATTTTGGAAATGTTCTGAGAAACAGGTCAGTAAACCAAAGACCATGTAGATTTGTGAGTAAGGGACCTGCAATAGCTATATTTCTCTTTATGCTGTGACAAACCTCAAGCCATGGCAAGTGTTATGTCCCCCCTGGTGATGGAGCAGTGAGAGGAGATGGTGAAGTTACTGTCAGTGAAGTTACTGTGTGCTCCTGGCAAGGAGTCGTGTCTTGGCCATGCGGGATGGGTGGACAACTGAAAGTGAAAAGGTAGGTTTGCAAGTGAGCAAAAAGAGCAGGACTTTTACAGACATTGGAGTTGGATTTAGAGAATGTAGAAATAGAGAGATGGTCACCGGTCTTAGCTTGGAGACAGTGAAATGAGGGCTCAGGTCCTGATGCTGCTGCAGATCTCCTGCTTTACTGCTCTGGGTAGGCTCTCCTTGGGTGAAGAGATGATGGTAATTCTCTGGTGTGCAGGAGTAAATTTGTGCTTGCTGTTAGAAAACTTGTGGCATATTGCAGACAAGTAAGTATTTATTGAAGTGCCCGATGCTACCAGTCATAAGGATCAATTTAATGGGAATTAGATGATACGGACCTGGCTGCACAATTGCACTGAGGGGAAAAAAAAACACCCAAAAGGCAAGAAAAAAGCAAGAATTCCCATGGAAAAGGGGAAGGACTCTGAAGATACTCAGTTTTAGATTCACAAAATAAAGCATCATTTAGTGCTACGTTGTCTGAATTGTAATTTGCACCTTTTTTGGCGCTTTAATTAGCGATGTAACATTAGGAGACTAATTCACGTGCTGAAACATCAGTTACGAAACAGAGCTCACAGTAAATGTGTGTGGAAGTATTGTTCTGTATTTTCAGTGTTTTGTTTATTTAACAAGCTAAAGTTAGAATCGACAGCACAAGACTAGAAAACGGTGACAATAGTTTGAAAACAGGAAATTTTGGCCTTGTGTGTATTCGGAACAGATGATCAGGATGATGGCCAGCAGAGTGGAAACTTCCACTGAGACTGTTTTTTCCTTATTTTGCTCAGTGAGAAAAGATGGTGCTTCCTGGAAAACAAGCCTTAAGTATTTAAAGCAAGTCATAACTTATTCAGTGTTTTCCTCATCTCACATTTGTTTATTTTGCAGCAATCTGTTTACACTTCTTAGCTAAAAGTAGAACCTTTGGACAGTTAGATCCTGGAAATGCAATTTCTGCTGTATAGAATTAAGAAACTAAACCATGCCTTTTTTGGCCTCAGTTTAGTTGTCCACTCTTACATTTCAAAAAATAAAAGGCGTTATTTTTAGGCAAGACCATAAGAGGATGGCAATTGCCAGTTGGTATTATGACAGTGGTTTGAGAACTAACTAGTAATTACATATTCCTCAGTTCCCGGTGCTCATGATATGGCCTTTAAAAAACAAACCAACAACAAACAAAAAGGTTTTAAAAGATTTCCAAAATCTGCTTTCTGTAAAACACCCCTTCATTTATTTCTGCGTAGAAATCTACAAGTGTTAATTTCTCAGGGAAAAACATCAGCCGAAATTTTGATTTAGTTTGGTTTTTTGAGTTAGTTCTGCAAGCAGGAAGAGCAGCAAGTGGAAAAAGTCCAGTTCTGTACTTGAAGTGCTGTTACCTGGTGTGACCTCCTTCTGCCGCTTCCCGGCCGTGCTCCCAAGTACGTGCCTTGGGGGATGAAGCTCCTGTGTGACACTGGGCACTGGTTTATGCCAACCACAAACGGGATTTAAAAAGAAGCTCAGTGTGAAGGAACACTTAGTTTTGTTTCGTTTGAGCTTCTCACGGGATGCAGAGCAGAGGTCTAACACGTGAGTCGGAACGCTGTGCCGGAGTTGTGTTTGTCTCCTGCAATGAATGGAACACCTGGACACTAGAAATGTGGAGACAGAAAGGAGAAGTACTCAACTTTTGTGTGCGATCCCTCTTCTGGTTGTTCGTCAGAGGCATGTACCAGTTTTGCTGTTGTTTAACCTTTGCACTGAAAAATAAATAGAGAGGGATAGATTAAATAGATGGCAGCAAAAAGCAGATGGAAAATTAAGTCTTGATCCCAGCAGACAAGTGAAAAGACCTCAGCAGAAGCTTCAGAACTTTAAACAAATGTCTAGGAGAGTATTATGAAGGCACCTTGGGCTGTGCCTTTTGCTGTTCCTGCTTCCCTCTGGTTCATGCTCTCCATGTCTTCTGCTTAATATTTTCTTTTGGAGCAAGAAAATGTTTTGCTGTGCATTTATAAAACACCAGGTGTTTTGGGGGGATCCTTCCTGTTGTCACTTCTTTCTTCCAGGTCTTAGTGGACTTCTCTGAGAAAGGAGGGTGCCAAATACTGCCCATTTACACTACTTTGTGGAGTACCAAGGTGCAAACCTGAGTACAAATATCTGCACACTTGAGAGATGGGAAGGAAGATTTGTCACTTTATTCTTGGGTTTACTGATCGTACATGGGAAAAGATTTATTAGCAGTGTTACCGGAGTGGCGTGTAAGTGATACCCTCTTTGGTTTTGAAAGGTTTTATTTGACTGGATGCTGCCCAGAAGAAAAAAAGTGGTGAATGTGCTAGAAGAGGAAAATTAACTTTAAATGACCTTAGAATGATGGGTAATAATACTTAGGAAAATATAGGAGGCCATTGACCAGTTTATCAGTAAGTGTAGCTACTTGGCCATGAGAGTGAAATCTGTAAAAATGGACCAGAAAAATTGTCTTTGATTTAACATTTCTAAGCTTTTATTTAAACATGTCATGTAATCATTTTGGCCTCTTGAGCAACAGCTTGAGGGGATTCAAATGGAAGGTTAAATCCTTTGAAAAATATACATTATCTGCTCTTTTCTGCCCCTTCCTCCTTCCTTTCCTTCTCCATTTACACATACATCCCATATTTCCTACATCTTTGAACTATAGCCAGCAGCTGAATGAGGTGCATTTTGAGAGTACATGACGGGAGGGGTGGGGGAAATAACCCATAAATGTAAAGATTAAAGGAGGTATGACTGCAGCTTCTTTAACAGATACACTTCTTGTAAGGACAATGTATTGTAAAATCTGTGTGCTGGATACAGGATTAGCTACAGTATTTAAAAAAAACAACAAAACACCACCAAAACCCAACTAAACCTTACCACTGCTACATGATGCTTTCTGCCAATTTCTTAGCTGATTCATTCATTTTTAAATCAGCAGTTTGCATATATCGTAGGAATGTCTTGTTTTTACTTTGTAACCTACTCAAAGTGCTGTGTGATAAATACAGAATTCCACTGTTCCTTTGATCATTTGATGCTCTGTGGGTGAGCAGCTTGTCACATTTCAGCCTGCCTCAAAAACAAGCAAACAAGCTCGTTTCTATAGTTATGATGGTCTCATGATACGATGGTCTCATGATGCGAACGGGACAATGTTTGGCAGGCATGGTGGTGTCCTGTGTTAGGCCAGCTGATATGCTTTGCAGCTCAGAGGAGAAAACAAGCTGAGGGGCACACAAGGCCTTTCTTAGTCTGAAACAAAAGCAGCAAACCTTGTTAAACTGTGTTTTGAAATAATTTACAAAGCCTACATAGGCTTTCGGTGAACTTGATTCCCATGACGTTTGCCTTACTACACTTCCAAAAGGAACTATTTTACTTCTGAATTAAGTATTTGCTCTGCGAGCAGTGTTTGGTAACTAAGTGCTAGTATATTCATAAAATATATTTTAAATCCTATTTATACTAGTAACATAATTTATATATTTTTTAAATCTTTCCTTTAAAAAACAAATCTCTATTTGCTCAGATTTCTTTCCAGAATTACATCATATTTGTACAAAATGTTTAAATCTCATCGTGGCTATTTTTTTGACTTCTCCAACTTAAAGCAGTTGACTTTTAGCACAGAAAACTGGTGTTTGATAATGTATGTCTGATAACATCAGTCCTGTGACTGATACATAATTAGTACCTGTAATATTTGTGACGTAAACCGGTTGCATCTTTTTGGGTGATTATGAGAAATTGCCTGTAAAAGAAAATGCAAAATTTTTAAAGAAGAATGCCCAAAGAGGGTTAAAACCCCCCCAAAACTTGCATGAATACATATTTGCACGTGTGCAGGCTTTCTTTTGGAGATTTCTCTTTGGAGAGCTGTCACTGAGGAAACCCTTCCTCACACATACAGCACTCTGATCTGTACTTCAGTGAGGCAGTGGACAGCTTTCTTTACAACGGCAAATACTGAAATGCTAAAAATAGATCAAGCTTTAAGAATCCCAGATATTTTCAAATAACAAAGAGTGATTTATGTGAGCTCATTTTGCACTTTGACAAAATATAGAGGCGCTTTTGTACTATGATTAGCAAGGGTGCTGATGTCAGTTTGCTTGTCTAGCTTTAAGCTTTATTCTCCTGCTAAATTGTGCTTTGTACTGTAATCCAGAGAACCTTTGTATCTGCCTTATTAGTGTGTAGTTTATGGAATTGCTTTTGTTTTTGACTATAATCTGTGCCAGTTTCAGTGAGTGTGACTCATTATAGGACTGAAATAAACGTTCACATATGCACTATGTGAAAACTCTGCAAAAATAGTAGCAGGTGCTGGTTGGCTAAATTCAATGTTTTAAGTCTTTATAGTTGCTGGTTTGTAGCCTGAAGGGCTGAGAGGAAATTCTTTTAGCTGGTTGGTTTTTCTCAGTTTTAAAGAGTCCTATTTACCCATTGATGGTCAATGGAGATTGTCAGGATCGTGAAGAACTTTTCACTTTTTAACACAGTACTGGAAATAAACCTCGAGAAAAGGCACCCTAGTTGATACAGAATTGATGGGGAGTTTGTTGTATGGTGTTTTGTTGTTGCACAAATTAGGAGACAAAAGACATTGCGCTTCTCGATTGCTTTTGTTGCTCTCCTATCTCTAATCTCTTTCCTGCTGGTTTCAGCGTTGAAAATTTCGTCTGAATGGCTGCAGGCTGAGGTTAAAGATAAAGGTAGTTTCTGAAGCAGGAGAGTTTTGCAGCTTGGTTTGTAACAGCTATCTGTGATCAACCTTGCCTGGAGAGAGAGAGCCTCCGATACTGAAGTTTCCTGTTATCCCAGCATCTACGCTGCCACTTGGTTTGGCAACAGGAAACAAAACAAACTTTGCTAGTGTTTTTGGGCTGCTGTTAAACTGTGCTTATCCAGCTGTGCTACTAGAACATACCCACATTTGAAATCTAAATTGAAGGGGTTACATCTGTTCCGTTCACTCCGTCTGTGTTTGAGTGTTCACCCAGTTAAACTTACTGCTACCATGGAAATAGTAGCTTGAGGCTTTGACTTGATTCACACAGTTCAGCATTTAAAGGCAGATGCTGTATTGAGAATTATGCAATATACAATAAATACAATATACTATACATATATATTGTACAGCTACAATAAATATACTTGTTTTGTGAGTATAGATGTTATCTTAAAATCACGGAACTTATAGATTCTTGGTAGTTGGAGACTGGATCACAAGCCTTAATTAAGCTGTCTGGCATTTTTCCCTTCCTCCTGTTTTCTGTAGTATCTTTTCATAATAGCTTTCTAAGCTTGATACCCCAAAAAGGCATTCCCACTTCACAATGAGAGTTTTGTGAGTCTCCAGGGCAAAGCTGACGGCTCCAGTTCAGAGCTGGGAGATGGCAGTGCAGTTCTCCCTCTTTGTCCTTTATGTCCTCCTTCCACTAGTTTGTTTGAAGGTAACAGCTACATAAAAATAAAATGAAAAGTGCTCTCGTGCCTCACAAAAATGTCTCTGACTCTTTTCTTAATACACAGTAGGAAACTCTTGGAAGGGACGTCACACATCTTGACCTCTTCTGGAACCATCCTTGCTGATTTCATTCCTTTCCTTGCTGCCAGAACTGGCCAAAAGGAAAATGCACTCACCTGTCTTATTTATGCATTTCTTCTCTTGTTTGGTTTTGATCTTCCAAAGGACTTGCTGACAACCTTGCTTGAATATCCTAAAGAAGTTTTAAGTGGGGTGCCTTGGGGCACAGTGTGAGTCTGTGGTGTGCCACACAGAGACTTGGCTACTGCATTGGTTTGCCTTGGTTTCCAGCTTTGCTGGAATGGGTAAGAACAAGTGGATCAAACAGTGATGGCTCCCCGCTGTGTCCGGGCTCTGCTTTCAGACTCCTGACTGTGCAGGCAGTGCAGCTCTGCTAGTGGGCAATGGCAGCACGTCTACTTTCTTCTGCTGTGTCTGTTAGCCTGGCATTTGGGCATATAAAGGAGCTTGTGGCACAGAATGTTGTATTGCTGGTAGAGCTGAGGAACAGAAGTGCAGCCAAGTGGGGCTATAAATTTGCTGTTGGAAACAACAGGACAGCTGTGTGCAAACCTTGATTTCTTAGTTTGAGTTCACATCTTTGGTGAGAAATATGACAGGTGATAGAGGCCCACGGGAATGAAAGGCAGCTGAGGATTAGTTACAAGATGAGCCATTTTACTTGTGCTTTTCTCTCAGCCCAGCTTCTTTCTCTCAGCAGCATTGAGAGGGCTGGTGCAACAAGCACGATGTGTAAGACTGTCAAATGTGTTTCTTGAGTGGCTGTACCTTCCCCAAAGACTGGCTTTATGTGGTAAAATTATAACATTGGGTCATTCTCTCCATCCCCATCTCTCTAACAGTTTCAAAAAGAATAATGTAGCTCTTTTTCTGTGAGAAGTACTACTGTAGAAATATTATGAGGTTCTGAGTACAGAGTTCCCCTGGCATCGAGTGTACAATGTGAGCATTGTTTGTTCTTTAAATGCAGGTCGCTATCATTGAGCATCAGTGAAAAATTCAGTTAAAATGCATCAGCCTGAAGCAACAGATATTGGAAACAAAACGCTATGGAGCACTTAAAGATGTATTTTATTTTGTCTTCCCCATGCCTATGAGAGCTTCCTTCAGAGGTTTTTGTGTGGATGGGGTTTTTTTCCTCTCCTGGTCCCCTTCCTGCTTTTTTCTTTCCTGGATTCATGCCTTCTCATTTTGTATACAGTGATTCTAATTTTTGTATCCACTTGTTGTAAGCAAAGCTAAGAAATAAGCTTTGAAATACAAATTTGCTGATCCTTAAGTCCACTGCTGTAACAATACCTAAATAGATTGTGTTAAATGTAGCTACCTGGTGTGTAATCTTTTAGAATAGTAATTGGACTACTTATTAGCACTCGGTTCAATCCAGGTTGAAGCCATACACAAAAGGTAACAGCCTTAAAGTCTGATTTCTTCTAATTTTTCTCCCTTGTTTCTCTCTCCACTTTTCAGGCATGGAAGAGAAGATGGTTTGTGCTTCGGAGCGGCCGTTTAACGGGGGATCCAGATGTACTGGAATACTACAAAAATGACCATGCCAAGAAGCCTATCCGTATTATTGACTTAAATTTGTGTCAACAAGTGGATGCTGGATTAACGTTCAACAAGAAAGAGTTTGAAAACAGCTATATTTTTGATATCAACACTATAGACAGAGTTTTCTATTTGGTAGCAGACAGTGAGGAGGAGATGAATAAGTGGGTTCGATGTATCTGTGATATCTGTGGGTTCAACCCTACAGATGAGGGTAAGTTCTGTTGCTTTTTCTGAGAAACTGCGGTGCCTACATGCAAAGAATGTTTCAAGGATCAGATGACTATCTTTAGCTGGCATATGTTTTAAAACTTGTATACGTTGGCTATGAAGCTTCCTTGTTAACTCGAAAAAGTAAGCAGAACAGAGGGCGATATTAAGGATTCGTTACAAATGAAGTGTGCCACAGAACTTGGATGACGCTCTTGTGTTTTGCATGGCATTAGGTCTTGAGAGTACAGGAAAAATCTTTAAGTAAAATCACGCACAGCAGTAGATCATCATAATCATCAAAGGAATCCCATTTGGTATAAAAACATATGGGTATGCAAGCAGGAATGAGTGCAAAATGTCAGGTTTCTAATATTACCGTTTCTCCGTCTGCTTTGCAACTTGGGAAAAAAAAAATCCACCCCCCACCAGCTGAAACAAACAAAAAATAACTTGTAGTTCTGCACTATCCAGCTCTAATCCTACCAAAATAGACACTGTGTGAAGGCAGCTTGTAGCAAACAGGATGGTGTGTTTCATTCCTTACAAATACCTTGTGGCCATTGCTTGTCCTGAATCCATTCTTATTTATTTACTTATTATTCCTGCATTCCTTGTGGAGATTAGTGGATTGCATGGCTTGATGTAGCTCTGTGTACAGTCCCAAGAAAAGATTAAACAGGAGTGGTAAGAGGGTTATGAACAAGGCATGGAAGGGGCTAGAGTTAAGTCCCTGCTTTTTGTAGGATTGTGGATTGAAGGAGGTGAAGGAAGAAGGAGCTTGCATTACTTCTGCTCTAGCCAAATCTTGAAGAGTGACTGGAAAATACTGTGCTCCGAAGAGAGGCCCTTTTCTTTCTCATTCTTGCAGCTTTGAACTCAAACTTTGTCATGAAAACCTGATGTATGAATTACCACTGAAACAGCAAATTCAGTGCAGAGTGCTTGTTTTGACAGTTCCAGCATATTTTCATGGCATCCTGCTGCACACACCCGAGACCACCCACAGCACATTTCCAGGAGGGGCTGCCGGGTGATTCCGAGTTCAGTCTGCCAGGCGTGCCTTGCCGACGGGAGAGGGGTGGGCAGCTGGTTGCCTTGCAGTGGGTAAAGCACCAGTGCCGCTGTGGGCAGGAGGGCACCGAAGTTGTTGGTTCTGGGGACAAACTGGGAATCTGGGAATGAAGGAGGGAACGTGTTTACGTGGCAGCTCTTTGGCAGAGCACAAAGGAGCTTGTGTCTGTTGCGTGGAAGGGAGAGGTCGGGTCCCCTCAGAACCATGAGGCCTTTCCGCTGAGGGCTGGTGTGTTGCTGATCCTTAATTTGCTGTTGATGGTTGTATCTGATGTTGAACTGAAGGTGAAACATGCTATGGGTGGGGAGAGATCTAACTATGCTATCGTAGGCCATTTGGACCAAAACTGGTTTTTGCTTCAGTCGGTTGTATTGGTAACTTATTGATAACTTATCCCCATCATACTTTCATTGAGTGTTTCATCTCGGGCATTTTATCTTTGACTGGATTATTCCAACAGCTTTGCTTAGCTGCCAGTACTGTCTCTTCTATGGATTTGGTAATGTCCTGCGGTGCCTTGAGGGAGAATTAAAAAAGGAAAATGGGAAAATAGGTTGCTGAGCGTTTAGTTGCCAAGTTCTTATTTTTCCAAGATGAATCTTCCCAGTAATGGAAGACTAAGTCATAAATGTACTTTATAAAATTTGTGTTAACCTCCAGTTTATTTTGAGAAGTTAAAGAATAGGTGAAGTTCAGACAGTGAAAAAGCACTACTAATATGCTCTTGCGAGACACCACCTGAAATACTGGATATAGTTCTGGCGTCCTCAATGTAAGAAGGACATGGAACTCTTGGAGCAAGTCTGGAGGAGGGCCACGAAGTTGATAAGGGGACTGGAGCACCTCCCTTACAAAGACAAGCCGAGAAAGTTGGGGATGTTCAGCCTGGAGAAGAAAAGGTTCCATGGAGACCTCATAGAAACCTTCCAGTATCTGAAGGGGCCCTGTAGGGAAGCTGGAGAAGAGCTCTTCATCAGGAACTGCAGTGATGGGCCAAGGAGTAATAGATACTAATTGAAAGAAGGGAAATTTAGGTTGGATATATGGAAGAAATTCTTTACTGTGAAGGTGGTAAGACACTGGAACCAGTTGTCCAGGGGAGCTGTGGGTGCCCAACCCTGGAGTTCAAAGTGTTCAAAGCCAGGCTGGATAAGGGTTTGAGCAACCTGGTCTAGTGGGAGGTGTCCCTGCCCCTGGCAGAGGGTTGGGACTTGGATGATCTTTAAGGTCCATTCCAGCCCCTTAACATTCTGTGATTCTCTGATTTACTCTAGAACTAAACGACAAGAGTGTATGGGGCATAACCAATCTCCCCTTTAACCTGTGGAAGTGGAAGATGGTTCTCTTTGAAGGTGGACACTTGCCAGACTCGTTGAGGGTTGTGTTAGGAGAGGACTGTCATTGGCATCCTTTGCTCCATCAGGGACCAGGGGCGCTACTGGCCTGTTGTTGCTGCCTGTGTTTGTTGGGAAACCCAGCCCATTGCCTCCTTGGACTTACAAAGGAAGAAGTTACAAGATGTGGTCACTAGTGCTATTCGAAAACGAATATGGAGTTGTTATTTTGGTACTGGGAGGAATGAGGGTCAAAGAGTCATAACTGTAAAGAAACCAAAAAAATAAAGATCACTGCAGAGTAGCTCTGAGCCGCTCCTTTTGTAATTAATGAAGACTTAGAGATTCCTGTGATGCTAAGTTTGAATTTTATTTTATTAGAAATTATTTTAAGTACTCATTTTTATCTCATGCTTTGTTGTGACCTTCCAACTAGAAATTGATCTATGCCTGTGAAATCTCTCAGTTGTGGAGATCTGCAATGTTACATTTGTGTCTGGACAGAGTAGGTAAATTTATGTTCTTCAGTCATAATTACGAGCCATTGAGTCTCCAGATTTCTGATTGCATCCTACTGTAGTGTAATTACAATTATAATTTATGCAATATATGATTTTTATAGGGGCTTTCTTTTAAGAAGGGGTTCACAGTGGTTTGGGTATTTTAAACTTGCAACAAGACAGAAATGTGAAAGACATTTTTTCTTTGAAATAAGGTAAATAATTCGCTTTTAAAAATTAGTTTCTGGGTACATTTTATGTTTTCTTCAGCTAATGCTTCTTGTTTTCAATTGCAAACGTTTGTTTTTCTAGCATCATCTTCAAAATGCATGTGCAAAGGTGGGGGAAGCTACACATGAGAGTTTCATAACTGCACTTTTAACATTGATATTTTGTCTGTAAGGTCATAATTATAATAGGTCATCTAGAAATTAAAATGGAACTACAAGCAATAGTGTTTTGTGCACTTTGAACTCCAGTGGGGGACAGTGTGGGATGGAGAGAGCAGGACCCAGGAAATGACTGTTCTCTGCCTAGTGCTGGGGAGATGCCCACTGAAAACACTGCAGCCTGAACTTTCAGAAGGATCAGGATAAATGTTTAAAGAAATAGAGGAAATGGATTTTTAAATGTGATGGATGAGAAGAAAGGTTGAAGGATTTTTTTTTTCCTCCTCTGAGAAGAAAATAGTGAGGAAAGAACTGACTTTCAAAAAAAAAGCCGTGATAAGCAGGACATGGATTAGTTGTTATCTGAAGAGAGAAGTTACTTGTTTTTCTCTCAGTGAGTGATGCAGCAATAAAGAAAACCCTTCTAAGGATATCTAAGCCCAGGCTGTGCTACTTCAGCAGACATCTGTGATGAATGTTCCATACGTGATCCAGCTCCACGTTTCTGTAATTTAGTGAATTGCGTGCTTGGCAGAGCAGGGGAAGGAGGAAATAATCTTACTATATGCAAACTTGTTACTTGCATGTATTCATTTGAATCAAGATTGCAATAGCAAAGTAAACCAGAAGAAACAACAAGGCAAAGCAGAAGGAAAAAAAAATAAGAAAAAAGAAGAACAAGACATCGAAATGTACTATTACATTTACACAAATAATGACATGCGGTGAAGAAAGTTTGTCATCATAAGGACAGTGCTTTGAAGGAGCTGCAGCTTGTTTCACACGTGGTGCTTCCAGAGTCTGCAGTGTTTCTGGTGTATGCCTCTCATGCCTTCTGCCTTTGGAACAATTATTTTTGGATAACCATGCTTTTTTTAATGATGCTCTGATAATACATGGGCTGCAGGCTGATCACAGCTTGTGTGCAGTATCAGTGACGGGATGAACATAATTCTACCTTCCCACCCTGACTCTTGTATTCCCTGGAGTGCTGCATGAGCACAAACAGAGTGAGCTTTTAGATGAAGGAAGGGAGGCTCTGGAGGAGCATAAAGAGAAGTGCAATAAGAGAGTAATAAGCTTAACTTTTTGAAACAAGTTTACTCCATGGGAATGATGTACCTAGTGACGAGTTGAGGGGTGTTTGTATCTCTTAGGCTTGATTTGCTAGAAAGAACGTTGGCTCGAAGGCGACAAGCCAGAAGGATGAGTGACTGGTGACCTGGAGTGCAGTAAGGAATAGCAGAAAAGGATTGAGTTGAGCATTAGGAGAGAGATCCTGCAGAGAAGGACTGCGAGTCTATTCTCTTAAAAGTGAGGCAGTAGGTTTAGAGGGAATAGTGGCACAAGGGCATCCCTTTTCTGCAGGCTTTTTTGGTTGAGTGAGTAAAGATTCAGGAATAATGGCCACTGAGGTATATAAACACGATTTTTTTTTTTAATGTTTTTTTCAAGGATGGAGTTGCTGAGAGAAAAGTGAGGATAGACTGAAGGCAGATGTTAGAGCTGTCTGGCAAAATTGCATAGGAACAGTCAAACTTTTGATAGAGATGGTAGCTGGTGGGCCAAGAGCTAAGTAAAGGGAGGCAAAGCTGAGATGATCATTGCCTGTTACCCAAAGGAGAAAAAGAAGACACCAGAGAGGACTAAGATGTCTTCAGCTTCAGGTGATGTGGTAAAAGAAGAGGTGGTTAAGCGAGATGATGATGGATAGAGCACAAAATCTGCAACTGTAGGGTTTCCTTTACGAGATGTGAGGAAAAAATACATACATTTAGAAGATAATTTAGTATCGGGTATGATCAGAGTCTTAATCTTGAGTGTTTGGGTTTATTATCTTAAGCTGCCAGCTGCATGTAACTGAAGTTCACATAGAAGGGGATTCTGCTCTTCCTTGAGGAAAAATGAACTGACTATTTTGCCTGTGTAATTAACCTCATTTTCCCTGGTTCCTGCTGGACATCATTTAATGCTATTAACATCACCTGAGGAGTTGCTGGGAGAAGGGCATTGCAAGGGGGTGGGCAAACTCACCAGGTGGGTCAGAGGATCATGCTCTGCTGAGGAGAACTCTGGGCCTTTTTAGAGAAGAAACCAAAATCCTGAGTGTTTTAAGGTGGTGGGCTGCACTGTTTCCCTTCACAGGCACCTGCAGAAGTTAGTCTATAACAGAACTCCTTGGTTATCCTTCCTGCATCGCCCAGCCTGTGTGCAATCTGAAGATGGAGAGAACAGGCTACGGATGTTTCTTTTTTTCTCCTTTTGAATGAGTAGTCTTCAAAATAAAATTGCAAGTGAAGGCGGGGAATAACTTCTGAGTGTAAATGCTTCTAGTATTTTCAAATTTTAAATGGGTAGCCAAATGTGTAGCTTAAAATTGAACTGCAGATAGTAAGCACTAAATTTTTGATGTTAGCTCTGAAAGCTGGAAACTTCAGTGTGGGATAGGAAGCTGGTCGTGTTTGTGGTTTGGATGCAGGAGGCAGAGGTGTCCAAAGCATAATGTGCAATGAGCAATTCTTCATTAGTATACTTTAGGGTATCATGTTTGTCCTCAGAGAGAGAGAGATACTGTGAGATTATATTAAACTAAGAAAACAAACTTATGCACAGGAACTTTTTATTGAAGTATTTAAAAGGATTTTCTCTGAGTACAGTGGAAAGGTTCAGAATTGAGGTTTTACCGCATAGATTTCGTACGGGTTGCAGGCTGATCTCTTATGGAGAAAACCAAACCCAGGCTCATGTGTCTGCCCGCCTTCTGGGCTGGGTCTGGCTCCCATCCATCGGGTCAGTGGGCTTGTACTCTGTGCAGGGCATCCAGACACGTGGCCCTCTGATTCCAAGCAAAAAAGTTCTGTTAAGGTTTAAACTGAAGTTATGAAGTTATGGTTTTTATTATAATTTTGTATCGGTAAATTTTGGCTCAGAGTTATTACTTTGACATTTTGTTGGCCATTAGTTATTTTAATAGCTTCTGCATCATAGCAGAGGGATTGAATGAAGCATCCCAGAAGAACAGAAGAATCATGTTGTTGCGTATCTGTTGCTGATTCACTGTTGCAGTGGGAAAATCCCATTTCTGATTTCATATTTCTACCTACGAGCTGAGAAGAATGCATTTTCTTACTTTGATTGCAATTTTGACATTTAAAGAAATGCTTGCTGTAATGAGGCCTCTGTGTTTTGTTCACTATGAGAACATTTCAAGTATTTACATAGTTAGAATATTAAGAGGCTATATATCATAATGTAGAAAACAATTTGATTTTTGCTTTCATTAAAAAAACCCAAAAGCCAAACCAAAACACAAACCCAATCCTAAATGGAAACTCCCACAGTCAAACCTCCTGAGCTGTTCACAAAGCAAAGATACAGGAACTTGTGGGATAAAAAAGCTTTATATAGTTAAGAAGAAAGAAAGGGAAGCCTTTTATTATTCTTGTTCAGAAAATGCTCTTTTTACCTCATTAATTTTATGAAATGCAAAAATGTTTGTGAGGGGAAAAGTGTAAATTCTAGCAAAGATGAACCCTGTAAGTGCTCTTAACAAAGCAACTGAGAACAGATAAACTCTTGCCCTGTTTCAAGAAAGCTGCTTTTTCTAGCAGTGCTGAATGTAGGAATTATAAAAACAAAATAGGATTCTTGTTAGACTCATTTGCATGTTAAATATTCTGGCTGTTTTTCCAGCTCCCAGTTATTTCAAAGCAGTCCGGGTGTCTGAGCTCTGGGAACAAACCAAATGACTTACAACGCTCTTTGGTGTGCAGATGACCCCTTCCCTAAAAATCTGCTAGTCCAAAGTGGAGCAAGTTGATGATTGTACTCTTTGAAACCATAATAGGCTGCTGGGAGAGAAAGTTTCCTTCATATCAGCTTCAGAAGTACGTGGCTAAAGAGAATATTTGAGAGGGTACAGATAGACAAACAGCATTCATTTGCTCAGTGATGAAAGCTTTAACATGAGTGTTTTCTTCCTAGTCAAATTTGGAATACCATCAATTCATAAAGCAAATATGAAGTAGCCCAGCATGCAGCGCATTAGAATAAATCCAGTTGCTCTTTAAATCATGCATTAGCCCACGCTGTTTAACACATACAAAATGCCTGTATGAGGAGAATTTCACATCAGAAAGTTGGTATTTTCACAGTTTAGTGCTCTGTCTACTGGGGAAAAAAAAATCTCACCCAAACTACACACAAACCTCACAACACATCTGTAGGAGGATCAGGGATTTTATCAAGTGGTATCTGTGTCAGTATAAATGAGGCAGCTCATCAGAAGGTAATTGTCCCTAATAATCCATTTACATTAATGGGCTGCAAGTCCTTGCTCAGGGAACAGATCATAAACCTTCTAGACAAGTGGACAGCATCACCTTTAATATTCTGTAACAATCGAAAGGCCAAAGTTAGTATAGGAACAGAATTCATTATTGTTACGTCTTTGTAAATCAGTAAGGGTGCCCCAGACCTTTTTTGTGTGATTTTATGCAAGAGTTAGTTTCCCTTCTCAGGGAAAAAAAACAGTAGAGCTAGGAAAGGTGAGGATGAAGGGAAACTAGATTTGCAGTTAAATGGCTTCTGTGCCAAGAAGAATTAAGCAGCAGCAACTCAGTAAGTCTGTGGCAAAGTTGTGTGAAGTTGGGAATGGGGATTATGAATAAGAGACAACTGTTCACTGTTTCACTGAAGAAGGGAGTTGAAGGATATCAAGGGAAGCTATCAGGCAGCAAGTTTAAAATAAAGTGGGTTTTCATGCCACAAGTAATAAGGTGTGGACCTCGCTGCCACAGGATGGTAGTAGAGGCCAAAAATAAAAAGACATTCAGAAGAAGTAGCAGAAGTTCGGAGAACAGTGTGTCAGGCTGGTTGTGCACAGCATTGGCTGTGGATGCAGCCAGTGCCTTGGGGTGCCCCAGAAGCTGGGGCAGTACATCAAGCTTGATGTCTGCAAGAAGCCACCATCAGAGATGGCATCGTGAGCTTCAGAGAACAGATCTGAGCCACTGGATTTAGCCTAATGGCCTGCACCACCTCACCTCCTTTCACCAATTACAGGTTATAGCCAGCCTGGAACTTCTTTTTCTTCCTATCTCATGCACACTTTTTTTCCTAAAGTAATTTTTTCTTTCTTCAAATGTGGTGAATACATCGGTCTTCTCTGAGAATTATGGATTTTATTTTTCCCTGAAAAGTTACCCTTGAGTCTTGCAGCTCTTCCTGGGAATGCCAGTGTGTGGTATGTTTAATTGCATCAGTGTCACGTAGGCATGCATCTTGCTCTATACCTGTAGGGCTCTCCTGACTACGTGAGGTCTGACTGACACACCCATATTCCCTGGAAGCCCTGTGGACATCCTCTTTGATTCCTTTTTTCCCCTTGTGTGAACTTGGCACCGAGCAGATTTAATGACAGAAGGTTGTGTGTAGTTGAGAACAAGGAGCGGGAGTGGGGACCGTGGTACGTCGAAGCCTTTAAGGGTCTTGTCTGTAAGTGTGGTCAAAGAATGAGACTGTATTTGGCAGGAATCCTTTTTCTTCTCCAGTCTTACTCATGTGTGAACTTAATTGTATTCCTCGGTCCTGGAGGGGACAGGACAGAGAGATAGTTGTCCTTTCTCCCACTACCTCTTTTCCAGGAGCAGGAAGTACGTGCCTGGTAGGTCCAGTCAGGCACCTCTCTATTGTTGGTGTTGACCGCCAGCATTAGTGGAGTCAAGAAATATTAGTAGGTACCTCAAACAGGCTCCTTCAAGCTCTCGGATTTCCTAAGTAATAGAAAATTGTTCGTGTCCCTGGATGCAGTCTGGTTCTGCTTTTCTCCTGCTAACTAGCTTGATGAATAGGTCAGGCGTTACCTTTAATAAAAACTTTTTTTAGGTTATCCTACTTTTTCAGGTAGGTTGACTTGAGAAATTTTCATACACCTAGACCTTCCACCCACGTGGGTGTGGTGGGATTTAATTTCTGAGCCTGTGTAAGTGCCATGGGAGTTCAAAGCAAGTGCTGCTATTTCTATTTCCACGTCTAAATCACTCGTACCAAGTGTACACAGAACTGGCAGCAGGAGGGCTATTTTCTGGGCTGCTCATCTGGTTCTTCCCAGAATAGTGCTGAAGTTACTTTATAGTGCATACCTGGCCTGTAAGCCTAACAGGAGCAGGAGCAGTCTGCACTGGATAATAATATGTTCATTTAAACAATGCTAATAATCAGCGTCCATTCTTGGGATGTGCAAATTGGAATGTACAGCGAGTTGCAAGTACAAGGGAGCCTTGATAATTGGGGAATAATTTGCTTAATTATGTTGTTCTTAGTCAATGTGTCATTAAAACAATGAAAAAGTTAAATGATTGTTTAATGTCTGACAGTGTCAATATTTTCTAGTCTCCCAGATAATTAAATAGTCAGGATTTGGAAGGAAAAAAGTTACTTTAGAATATGCATGGATAGGAAGTGCTTAAGAATTATAAAGTTATTTAAAAAACTCTACAGTCCAACACTTCCTCTCCCTCCACATGAGAAACCCAAATCAAGCCAAAACAGAACAAGGAATAAAAACCCAATCCAACCACAACTGCTTCATTTATTGCACTACAATAAAAAGCTGGGCTTGGTGGAACTTGGTACCTCTTGTAACTCTGCATTATTTTTAGAGTTGTAAGGGATCTTCCATTGCAAAAGCAGCATTCTTCCTGTTGCTTTTCAGGTATTGAGAGTGGCCAGTTGTTGCCTGGTGTTCAATCTCAAATGTTGAAGTGACCTTGGTCACAAAGGGGGAAATACTTGCAAGTGCTGACCCAGGTTGCCATATTCAAATAATAACGTATGGGCCTTTGTCTGCTCTTGATTAAAACAACAGATTTGTGTTTTTAGCTGTGCTCCTGCAGCTGTCAGCTACTTTGTTCTTTTTGTGATCACGAGTCAGGTTAAATAAGTCACTAAATAAGGCATAACCTGTGTTTTCAAAGCATGCATAAGAAACCAATTGCAGTTCGAAAATATAAAGATTTCTATATAAATGTAAATACTTTGGTACTAGTCTTAATATAGAGATGTTCTCATGTTTGCCGACTTTCACAATTTTGAATTGGCCCCAAAATTTTCTCATCCTCTGTTAATAATTTTCTTTTTGTAGCATTGAAAGACTATTTCTTCATCATAAAAGGAATGCTTTGCTCCTTTGCAGATGCTGTGAAGCCACCAGTCAGTTCTTTACAACCATCTGCTGAGTTACCCTTGCCCATCAACACTTCACCACCTTCCGTGCAAGCAGAATCTTCCCTCCCTTCTCCTTACCGGCTTATTAACATCCCCCCACTGGAGTCTTCCTCTGGTCAAGAAGATCCTCAGGACTACTTACTGCTAATAAACTGTCAAAGTAAAAAACCTGAACCTATGAGGTAAGTGACTTTTGTTTCTTAATAACATTTATTTGTCTTGCAGGCCAACAACATTAGTGCTAAAAGAACTCTTTTATTGCTGAGACACTGAGCATTTGGATGCACCTGAGGAAGCTGCCCGTAACTTCTGCTTCTTTTCTTTCTATGCTTGAACTTTTTGCAGTAAGTTGTTTGATCAGTGCTAGACCCATGTTGTGTTCTTCAAAAGTGTGGGTCAGCAATTGCTAGAGTAAAGTACAGGAATAATGCAGCGATCCAAGCATTTCATTGTAGCTTGGAGTGGTGCATGGCACAGAGCAGAGAAGTACCCTTTCTTAGCCACAATCTGGTGTGCTTAGTCCAGTTCAGGACTAGGAAAATCTGGAGGAATTTAGCCTTTCTCTCTTCTGGTATTTGGTGCCCCAGTTCTGCCAGCTAAAGCGTTCATGGAAGGGATTTAGAAAACATGCTGATGTTTATTATCACCTGCCAGGTCACCACAACACTGAGTGCTGCAATCTTTGAGTGGTATTTGTTTACTGTTACTAGCATGGTTCAGACTCTCAAGCAAGAGTAAAAGCCAATTATTTTATGGTCATTAAGAATGCAGGAGGTTGAAAACACTCCATTTCGGTATCCTGAATTTTAACTTCCAACCTTGAGTATTCTGTAGGAAAGCCCTATAAATCCATCTGGCAAGCTTCTTTCCCGCAGTAATTTCAAATAAAATCTGCTGGGGTATTTCCAGAAAAATAAACAGAGCGTCATATTATTTTTGTGATTGCAGACAAGTACAGGGAAGCTGAGGAAAGCTTCCTCTGAAAGTGTTTTCCTGAGTGTTTCACATACTTCCTTAGGGCCATACCTTTTAGTGGCGGTGCCTTCTTCATCAACACCTTGATGCTCTGCCAGTTTTACCTCTGCCGTGTGCTCTGCACTCCCTTGGCATTTTTATCTTGCTCTGTTGTGCCTGAGGAGTTTCCTGCTCCATTTACTGATGATTACATGGTAGAAAAGTATCCACCCTTTACAATCTTCCTTATAAAACAGGGGAATGAGCCTACAGTTCCTCCAGAGTATGGAATGTGCAGGTTACAGGCGGCAGAAGTTTAACACCACCGTGTGTCTTTAGGAATTATGAAGGTTGGAGTGTATAATTCACTTTCTGACCTGACTTCCACAATTCTGTGATGTGTGGGTTAAGTAGAGGCTGAGGAGACTGTGAAAGGGGACACAAAATGTGGCAAAGTACAGAATCCATGCGTAGCCTGCACAATTTCTTGATAAAGACACTTGTGACACAGGGGAGAAGGTAATGAGGAAGGCAGAAGGTCCAGTGGAAATAAAATGCCAAGTGAACTGAGAGAGAACTAAACAAAATCTTTGGGAGCGTAGAGATTGTTTAAATAAATGATGGTTTTATAGAAATATTTGAAGACAGTGAATCATTGGCATTGTGATAATTTGGATATTATATGGGTTTAGTGTAACTAAATTCACTAAATAGCTCTGTCTGTTCGTTAAAAAGACTCTAATAATGAAAATTCAGAATAATAGCTGTGCCGGACTTTAAGTTCCACTTAAAAGGACTGCTCCTGTTTTATGTCTGGTAAAGTAAATATTCTGCAGGAGTACAGAGCATACAGACCTTTTCCTGTGGAATTAGAGCTTTGTGTATCTGTGTAGCATGGTACTAAGATGAACAGTGAGAGCGTCCTCTGTGCACTACCCCAGTCCACATCCTTACAGGTGAAGAAAAAAATTAACTGGCTGCATCATTTTCCTGTTAATTTCCAGGCTTGGAGCAATTTATTTGTGTATTTCATACAGACTATGTAAAGTGCAAAGTTTAATAGCTGTAATTAAATGGGCAGGTACTGTTAATTGAACGGTTTTATTTCTATGATGTTGTCCCTTTAGACTTAAAAGTTGCCAATATGGAGAGGGAATATTTTTTCTTCTAATTCTTCGTGTAACTACAGATAGTCTGGGAACCACTGAATTTTATTTCAAGGCTTTGAGGTTCTTTTGTGGGTGAGATGGGTAACTGTGAAATAGAGAGGAAGTATCCGAGCTGCCTCTTTGGAATTTTTGAGAATTGTGGTGCTTCAGAACTAGTAAATAGTTTTGAAATGCTTCATTACAATGTCATACAGTGCACCACAGACTGTTGTGAGAATATCTTGGATGCAGCAATTGCAGCTGTAACAATCACGCAGTATTTTGTCTAAAATAGTTTTATGGTCTGATCACTCTTGACTTGAGAAAGAGCATTGTTTGACTGTAACATTTAGTGAGATTTTAAGGTTTGCATTTGGATCCTAGAAAGGAAAATGCAGCCAAAGGCTGTTTCCAAACCCCTTATTGTTCTGGCTCATTTGAGAGGTATATTGAAATACTAAACGCTGTCTTCCTCGTCTTTCCTATGTTTATGAACCAGCCAAGGGTCACCCTTTCTCTCAGAAGAAGGGCAGGAATACCTGCTCTTAGAAGACTTTGAAAGTAAAAGGATTCCACTGCAGTGAGTGAACAGTAGCCGTTCTTGGAACGCGTGTGAGGAATTAATCACAGAGCCATTAACTTGCCTGAGAATATTGTTTGTTTGAGATGTGTCTTGCATGGTGTTCTGTGAGTTTGAACAGAAAAACTATGTAACTTTGGCTTGCATTTTCTGGAAAGAGAGCTGGGCTATTATTTATTTATATATCTGTCACGGGTTTTTTCTGTGCTTGCTCTTTTTGTCCCAGATTGCTGGCACACAAGAGCAGTTTTGCTGCCATTTTGTTCATAATATTCTGTTTAATCAGTCATATTGATTCCTGCAGATGGGAAAAGAATCAGCTGAAAAGGATGAGTGGTCAAGCCAGCCCCAATACAGCATTTTCAAAAATGGGCCGATTGCCCTTCAGACTAAAACACTTTTTTGCTGGGTCTCTTGTCAACACGTAGTTTTTAGTACATGAATGTTTTTCACTGGACTCTCCTTGCCTCACTGCCCCACCTCTTCTCTGTGTACTTTAATGCCCAGCCCTTGTAGAACAGCAGGCTGTACAGTTTTGTTTTCTTGGTATATTATGATCAGTGGTTAATGCTGATTTTGGAAAACTAGGTAAAATTCAGAGGCTGAATTCCCTGTCTTCGTTTTGACATAAACTGCTTTCTTTGGTTCAGACTGCCTTCAAAGCTTTTAGTCTTGCAAAAGCAGATTGGTTACAACCCATTCATATTTTGAAAACTATTTCAGTAGACATAAAAGTTGATTACAAAAGATTACTTTTGAGATTGTGAAGTAAATCAGAAATGCCCTCTTATAATGAGAAATGTAATATAAGTGAGCCATCAGCTAAGCAAATTATAGAACTGGCTGCCTCATGTGTCATGGTTTTTGAAAGACCTCTGTTTTCATAAGTGCTTGTGGTCAAGAAGAAGCACCATCCACTTAGACCCAGAAAAACTATATTTTAAAAAGATAGTATTTGTTGCTTGCATATCACGGGTAATCCTTAAGCACTGGCATCGTACATGTGCTGTTGTTGCATTTTGAGCTTTGGCTCTATACTCCTGCGTGGTTTTGCAAGATAAATGTAGTGTTTATGTTTTATTTCTGTAGTTTTTGAATTTTTTTTTCATTTTAAAGTATATCCTAGTGAACTGGAACTAATAATTTTGGTTCTGCAATTGATTGTCAGTGTCCAGCTTCTCTAGACTGCCCACTGTATTTTTATAGCATGAAAAATAAAGAACCCAATCCTTGCCATACATGCTCATGTGAAAAACACTTGACTTTTGCTGGGATTTCAGTGTGAATGAATGTCATAGAACTAGAAGAGTACATCTAGAAAGTGAAGAACCCCTGAATCAATTCTTTGAGGGAAGAAGAGAGGCTGGAGCAGGGGCTGAACTCGGAGTGTTACTGGTCACACAGTCTGTTGGCAATGCATTATGTGCTCTGTAACCTCAGGTAGTTCCTTCAGTCCCATGTGCTCTATTTTTTGGAGGTGTTTTAAACTTCTAATGGTTCATTTGTGAATTTCTGAGACAAAGGGAGTAAATTGTTAATAGGCAAGAGGTATATTTTTTCATAGTCAGCATCAGAAGGAATATTTGGAATTTCACTTCCTTGGTTGTGCCAAGGATAAATAATGAGAAAATTCCCTTGTTTTGGGGAGTTCTATTAAACTGAATGCAGATTAGTGTTCAGAGTTACTTAGAAACCAGTTCTGACCAGTGACACAGGACGGAAAGCTGTGTTTAAAATAATAACCCGAGCATTTTTCTAATGGAAAAAAAATGCCAAAGAATAAGCTAATAGGAAAAGGTGATACAGTTAAAGTGAGAGAACTCTCATAAGCTGCTTGTCCTGATGGAAGATTGTATCTCAGCTATTAAAGAGAACAAAAACCATCTGGTTAAGTGAGTGATGTTTTTCTTGACTGCAGATGTCCATTCCAAGCCAACCATGTCGGTTCCCTTGATCTCTGTCAGAGATCACTCCGGGAGGGAATCCTCAGGTTTACATGGATACCTAAGAAGAACAGATCATGTTTCACAGAGTCTCCATTTCTCTGATGATGCAGAGGAAACCTAAATGAATAGCTGAACTGGATTCCTTTTTCCTTAGGTTGCCAGAACCGTGGGAGATAAATGCAGCTGTCCCTTAAGAAAGTTTTGTGCAAACTTATGGACAAATGCAATTTGAATAATAAATATTGGTTGTGATTCCTCTGAGACAGAGAGCCTCTCAGATAAGGGGGATGATGCTTCATGTGGTGGTCCATGTATTTTACTCCTCAGAAGTTTTGGAACTGTGTGGCCCAGTTGCTTAATAGAGCTGACTAAGAGTAGTTCACTGATACACGTGCATGCTGAAATATTTACATATGTATGTATAAATTAACACAATGTGTGGCACCGTGGTAATGAAAATAGGAAATGTCACAGTATTATGGATCAAAAAGTGTCTGAACTGCCTTAACTTCACCAATTTTAGCATTTTGCTGCTGTCTTGACTTTCATTTAAGCAAGGAGCCAGACTGATAATAGAACTTCTCTGTCTGGAGCACGATAACTGGGGAGGTTTATAAAGAAAATAAAATGATTGCAATGTGGTTACTTCCCATGAAAGTTTACTGGTGTTGGTTAGTACCAGTGCTACTGAGTGCTACTCTCATAAAAGAATTTCCTAAGAAATCAAAGTAAACAGCTGTGCAGCTTAATGTAACACCACTGCCTTAATTTGCATTCCAGACAAAAGCACTCTGTTGCACATACAACCTATGAATTTTTTCCCCCCTCTCAAAGAATATACTGTTTTCTTCCTATTTATGTTGTTATCTCTTCCTTCTCCTTACGTATTTCAAATGAGTTTTTTATGGTCAGTACAACTTCAGGCACGCATTTAAGAGCGTTACAAGCAGTCATATTTTTTCTTCTTAACATTTTTTTCATAGTAATTAGAACTAGCAAGCATTGTAAACCCAAGGATTGAGTGTCTTATTTTTACCTCTAACAGTGCCATTAAAGTGCTGCTAGTTTGCAGCACGGGTTTTTAAAATAATAGTTAAAAAATCCCCAGCCCCCAAACAAACTGCTCCAAATTGGCATCCTGGAAATCACTTGCTTTATGAAGCATCAACCTGTTGTGGCGCTGTTTGTGAAGCTCCACAGATGTGTTATGTGTTTCACATGCATGGATTTGTATGGATGTAGCTACTTAGGGTCCTTCAGTACTACTGTTTGTTTGATAATTGAGTTCCTGCTTCTCGTTTTATAAAAATAAAAAGTTGGAAGGCACTGACAGGCTTTTTAGATGTTGTAACGTTTGTTTTTCTTTGCACTGTTCACCGACACGTTAATCTCGCCATCCTGCATATAGATCTCACGCCGACTCGGCCAAGTCCAGCTCTTCTGAAACAGACTGCAACGACAACCTGCCCTGCCACAAGAACCCCGCTCCGTCGGCGAGCAAGCACGCTGTGAACGGCTTCTTCCCGCAGCCGGGGGTCTACGACTCCCCTCCCTCTCGGCCCGGCCTGCCGCTGGCAGACTGCAGCCTCTACAACCTGCCCAGGAGTTACTCCCAGGATGTGCTACCCAAGGCGGCGTCATCTCCGTCGGGCACCGACGCAGAAGGAGAGCAGCACGTTTTCAACGCGCCGTCGGCGACGTCGACGTTGGACGCGCAGATGAGACACGTCTCCATCAGCTACGACATTCCCCCCACGCCTGGAGGTACTTACCAGATTCCGCGAACTTTCCCAGAGGGAACGTTGTCTCAGACTTCAAAACTGGAGAGTATTCCAGATATCCCTCCTCCTCGGCCGCCGAAACCTCACCACGCTGCAGATCGCTCTCCCGTGGAAACGTGTAGCATTAGTCGCACCGCTTCGGACACGGACAGCAGTTACTGCGTCCCCACGGCGGGAGCGCCGCCCTCGCGCAGTAACACCATTTCAACTGTAGATTTGAATATCTTTCGTAAAGGTCAGTGTTCTGTGTCGCAGCCCACGGGGCTTTTCGTGCTAAATGATTGGGATCTTGTGAGGAATGGTGTGATGGGAATGATGCGAATGGGCTGAACGACACGAAGGGCGTTTCTAACCTGGAGGAGCAAGTGTGTAGCCCTGCACAAAAGCAGTCTGTGGTCCAAATAGGTAAGAAAGGGGGAAAAGAGATTATTAAAGGAAACCATCAAAAAAGCAAAGCACGGAACATCGATAAGGGATGTACATTGCACTGCGGCATTTGGTCTTGGCTAAAAATATTTGAAGACCTAGACATGTTTAGGATGTTACTCATCTTTAGAAAACAGCAGTGAAGAACTAATCTTATTTTTATTTTTTTTAATGGCTAATAAGCTCATATAACTCGATTCAATACTGCCGTTATCAGTCTTTCCGAACGACCACAGTGAGGTTAGTGCATTGTGGTCCAATCTGCAGAAGCTGAAAGTGTTTCATGAAGGTCAGTGGGATTTGGCGTATACCCAGAACTTTGAGATCAAGCCTGATTTGGTGATCATTGCCACCGACCTTTATTTCTCTCCTTGTGATAGATATGCTTACTGCAGTTTTTAAGGAAAATTGAAGTTGTTCCTTGTGGCCACCTAAATGCTGGTAACCCCAGATGTGCTGTCTTGTGCATTGTCTTGCTAACCATTCTTGTGCTGACTTTCATCTCTTTTCAGGTTCCTGAAGCAGGTGCGTATTACACTGGTGGTTTTAGAGTGAAATTCTAAACTGGTTAGAGTGGATGCTAGTGTTAGAGGTCATTTTAAAGGAGAATTGTTGGAGTTGTGCTAGGTGTGGGATGGGATGCTGAAATGAGGGGACAGGGCTTTTAGAGGAGGCAGTATACAGAACGGATGTGACTCGGAGGTGCTCAGATAGTATTGTCCTCTTTGCCATTCATTTTGTAGGCTGAGTGTAATAATATCGGTGGTTGATGGTGTTTTAAAATTGCAAAGTGACACCCTGAAAGACCCTTGTTTGCTCCACTTATCTTCTCTCATTTTGCTAAGTGTAGAGGTGAGTATTCCTGCACTAAAGCTGAGATTCTCTGCCTCAGAAAATACTGCTTTAATTTGGTGCTTAATAGCAGAGGTATTTTTCCTCTGAGGTAGAAATCTCAAAAAAGCTTGAGGGTTTTTTTTCAGGGCAAGGTGGGTCTAAAACCCCGAGTTTGCCCAGTTTCTGTCTTGGCATCAGGACAAGAAGTGTGCCTGCTGCAGGGTAGGGCAGCCTGCCACCCGCATGGATGAGCAGCACCTGGGAGCCAGGTGTCTCACAAACACCCCTGTCCACCAAAGAACCACCCACGAAGCTCAGGACCTTCTTAATGGGCACTGTGAGGAGCCACAACAGTGAAAATGGAGAGCTCTCTGCTTCTGCAGCAGTTTGTTCCAACCGAAAGCCCTGGGAGACACAGTGAGGAGCTGAGAGAAAGGATTCACCTGTTCCTGCAACAGAGGGAATCCTGTCGAATCAGCCTTTTCCAAGAGAGGTTTCCTGTCTGACATCCTTTTTTGCAGCCCCTGAACTACATTTGCCATTTGTTTATTTTAGAATAGCTTTTTCACGAGGGCCCAGATTCTGACTCCTTCAGTAAGTTCATACACATGCTCATTTGAAAGAAAGACTTTGCTGCTGCTCTAAAAGCAAAAATTCCTTTTTCTTTTCTTGCCATGGAAAACCACCGCTGTAAGAGCTTCGAGTTGTGACTGATGAGCACTAAGGTTGTTTGTGAACAGAGTCTTCTCAAGTACAGATAAAAATCTATGGGCCACAGCTTCAGGAGGTGTGTTTGTATGCTCTCAGAAGCAGACAGTAAATAACAACAGACTCTGGATGCCTGGTGCCAATTGACAGGAACAAGGATGATAAATAGCCACTTTCTCTTCTTGTTTCTTTAGAAATTAGTTCTCAAGACTGTTATGATATTCCACGAACGTTTCCGAATGACAGATCTAATTCATTGGAGGGCTTCCATAACCACTTTGTAAGTATGACTTGATCTGATGTGAGGCGACAGTGACAGTGCTTGAATGCTCTTTGTTCCTGTGTAAAAAAGCAAGCTGCACGGTGTTTGTGACTTTTCAGTTTCAATAGAATATATTAATCTGAGTAGATTAGGTTAAAAAACTCATATGATTCACAGCTGATTGCATAACTTATTTTGTTAAAGGAAATATATGTTAATTCTAGAAAAACAGAAGCATGTTGACAGTGGGAAGTGTTTCAAGTGAAGAACTAGATGAAAATTATGTCCCAATGAATCCCAACTCTCCTCCACGACAGCATTCCAGCAGCTTCACTGAACCCATCCAGGAAACAAACTATGTACCAATGATACCAGGCACGTTTGATTTTCCATTATTTGGCAAGCAAGTCCCTCCTCCTGCTCACATGGGGTTCAGGTCCAGTCCAAAGACCCCTCCCAGACGGTCGGTACCTGCTGCAGAGTGTGAACCACCGCCAGTGGATCGGAACCTCAAACCAGACAGAAAAGGTGAGGAAAATGTCCAAGAGGAGCTAATTTTTATCATCTGAGGAAATAACATAGCTCTCCCAACTTCCGATCAGTGGGAAATTAACATAGTTTTAGAAATAATTTTTATCCTATGAGATAACCATAGCACAAAGGGATCGTAGGATTATTCTTAACAATATTAAAACATCACAGTAACAGTGCCAAATACAAGCACAGGCTTACATTATAGCCCTGTAGTTAGTAATGAAAAAATGACACGGAATTGCTGACATTAAGAGGTGTGAGTTTTAGTCCTTATATACACGAGACACTCGTGATACAGAGAGAGCACACAAGGCATGGGATAGAGTACAGATTTACAGCCGTAACAGCGCTTGGTACAGGATCAGTACACCTTTTCATTTTAGAGGGCCCTTCCAAATCTATCCTAAAAAATTAATCTCTTAAATCTGGTGCATACTGTGTTTCCTTTTCCTTAAATAAGGATTATTTGGGTGACCAGTTTTCTTAAGAACCAAAGAAGATAGGGTTGCAACGTGTCTGTAAGAGATACTTGTCTAGAGAGTCACTAATAAATAACTTGGATTTTCCAGTTCAGCTGAAATTTTTTATTAGCCATCTTATCAGAAATACAGGCAAATACTTGCAGAACTTGTTCCCCTACTGTGCAGTTTTTCAGACAAGATAATTAACTTTTTTGTAGAAGTAGGAACTAAAGAACATTAGGTCAAATGTCTGCACTATTTTGCATTTGAGTAAGTTCTATTTTTAATCTTTTGCATGTGAAAAAATGAGTATTTACATTGAGAATGCCTGACTTCATTGTAGGAAAGCTTAATGGCAAATATTCAGATGATCCAAGATATTCACTAACTAAACCTTGAGATTAGTGTTTTTACCACTAAGTGAAAACAGCCTGTAATTAAGGGAAGTAGATGGTGTCATTGTGATATAGGTGAGCTCAGTGTGAAATGGAATGTACCGCATTTCATTCTGCCTGTCCATCCTTTCTCAAGACCTTGGCTCTGTGCGCGTGTCTTTGTTTCTGCGTTACCAGTAGTCTTGCTTACTTCTTAAGAAATACTGGGCAGTAACAGATCGATGGAAGTTGATAATGGAAAATATTCTCAAAGTAAGCACTGAACTGATTTAAAATATTTTCCCGTTGCTGGCTGGTTTGTGTATTTTACTGGTAAAATGTTTGACCTTCAGAAGTAGTAAATCTTTGTGTTAAAAAGCATCTCACTTTTGCTGCTGTCAGTGCAAAGCCGCCGCCCAGATGTCTGCTGCTGCAGCAGCAGCGTTGCTCTTGCATCTCTCTTCTTGAAACTGAGGGAGTGTTTCACGTTCTGAAAGTGGCATGGAAAGCTCCTGCTTTGCTCCCATCCTCAAATGCTTTTAGAAAGCTAGAAGGACCTAGCTACACATCAAGGAAAAGATTTTTAGATGTGCGAACATACCTCTTAGTAAGTGCAGAGGGACTAGCTGAAATTTGTGCTGTTTCCACTGAAAAAGAATAGGATTATTTAATGTAATTTACAGGATAAAGTAATTTTAAAGTAAAACCAAATGTAAATATTATATAGTAAGTGCTTGGGGGCTAAAAAAAATTCGGTGAAGATCTTGAGCTACCAAGAATGGTAATGATTCTGATTTATCACTGAGGGTTTTATCACACACAGAGCTTCACTCAAATTTTATCAAGTGCATTACTGCAAGTTTTCTGTTGTGAAGAGGAGATACGATGGCACATCAGAATGGCAATATATTCCCATTTTAGTAGTTGAGTTCTCCACACAAATAACTCCTTCCAGATATACCTTTGGGAAAATAAGACTGCAGTTTCTTTTGAACCAAAAGTAGGATAAAACCTTTGTTTAAGTGGACCCTTACCTAATTAAAACAAATGTGTGCTTTATATTCTTCTGTGTTGCTTTTTCAGCTTTCAAGTCCTTGTAGCGGCTTCTATTATCAGGTTGTCTCTGCTTATGTAAATGTACTGCAATGCTCTTCTGCTGCAAATGAGTGCATAGAAAGTATCGAGTTGGCCGGCACGTTCAATAAATCTTTGGCAGACACAGAAAGGGAGGAAATGGAACATAAAATATTTACCTTCTGGGTATTGCTCCGTTAAATATTGGGGGTTTTTTGGTATGCCTTTGGTTCAGGAATTTCTGTTGAAGACCGCTGGTGCTTCCCTAAGAGATGGTGTTACTGCAGAGATCAGGTGTGTTGGGTAGGTAAGGTATTGTGAGGGCACATCTCTTATTCTGTTGGAAGAAGCTGCTCTATCTTTTTTTATTGGTTACAGATTGCTGCAAAAATAGTGTTTGCACTGCCTCCAAGTACCAATTGCTCGTTGGTAGCTTTAAGAAATAGCACCATTGCCTTGCAGAGGAGCATTAGCTTTAGCTCAGCCAGGTTTTATGGGCCAAGGAAGTTTGTTACATTCAGTGCTAAAAATGCATTTGACAAAGAAATAAGGCGGTGAAACTAGCACATAAAGCTTACACTGCTTTTTTTAATCAAGTGTGTGTGTTTAGCATCCCCTCTGCTTTCCTTTGGTTTAAGGGCTTACTGCTTACAGGCAGTATAGTTTGACAAGAGTAGAAAACAGAGGGCTTGGTGATGGCAGGGCCCCTTCTCTGGCATATACAGCCTACCCTTTACTGTTCTGCTGTGTAAACCTGAGCTGAAACAGATCCTCACTTGCTTCTGGTTCCGGTGTCTTTGAAGAATAATGTGTCAGGCAGCAAGGACCTGGCAGTCTGTCCACTGGCAGAAGTGACCGTAGGGTGTTGTGTCTTCACAGCTTTCATACAGCAGCTGACATTCGGGATAACTTACCAAATCATTAACACTCTCCAGATTTTTAGTTATGTAGACGTAGTGACTGACAAAGGGCTGAGATATGAAAACTCATTAACATAACTAAATGTAGGTAATAGGACTAAAATTTACTAAAGTACGTGCACGTTCTTCTGAGGAGGGTCCTTGTGCAGCCCAGCTGTGAGAGCCTTGGGCTCTTTGGTCTTTCCTGGAGGAGTAGCTGGGGCCAGGAGCCATACTGAGCTGTGACATACCCTCTGTCTTTTCCCATTGGTCTCTAGAAGAGCTTTGGTTTAGAAAATGGATTAAAAAATAATAATTAAAAAAATATAGCTTTGAGGTTAAACTGCAGGTTCATATAGTTTCATTTTTCTAGCTCACAGCTGCTTCTGTAACTATAGGGAGCTTCCAGTACTTTCTGGGAGTCTTGAAAGTAATTTCAAAACATGGTGTTGGCTTCCTGCCCCAATAACTTGAATCAAAGCACTTTACTTTTTCTTTAGAGAAGCACACCAAAAGGTAAGTGATGTATTGCTTGGGAAAAATTGGAGAGTGTTTTGGGAGGTGCTTTTCTGCATTCACCTGTAATTGAGTGACAAAAATAATCTCTTTTTTCATTTGTTTTTTTTTTCCTCAGGGTTCTCTTTCTTTAATTACATAGAACCCTTGTCTATCTGGTTTTTGTATTCCTGCTTTCTGGCCGCTTTAGCTTGCCCCACTTGCATGTAGTTGTGGTGCTAATCTGGAAGCGTGTTTGCTAGCAAAAGGTTGTAAGCAGAGGAAATATTGCATCCATCCATGCAGTTGAACCTTACTCACTGAATTGCTCAAAGATTGTGAATGGTTCTACCACAGACCAGTTGTGACATCTGTTGTGACAGTGACATGTTGCTTCCTCAAAATACTATTTATCCAGGAAGGAGCAATGGAATTAAACAAACACAGTGGGCAGCCAAGGCAGCAGAGAACAACCAGATTCTCTTCTGTTCCATGAAAAGTGCATGGGCAAAATAAAAGGGAAAAGGTGTGAATTCTTTTTATAGGTCAGGAGGAAGCACTGAGTGATGCAGCATTTGAGATGGGGGTGTCTCTGACCCTCTGGGCATGATAGTGAGCCCCTCCTGCCCCAGGGTTTATTTCCAGGGTTAGGGGGGTGGGGGGTGTCTTCTTAAAGCAAGACTTTAAGACCAAACATCTACAAAATTGGATTTTTTTAAAACACAAAGCTGTTTAGGAGCTGCACAGAAGGAGTCCTTATAGCTATGTAACATCTCTCATCTGTGAAGTTGAAATCTGTGCTTGTCATCCTGACTGATAAAAGAGTTTTTCAATATGTGAATCAAACTGTGAAGTCAACGATGGAATTGGTAAAGGTGGAATTTTCTTCTTTAGAGTTTCAGTTTGATGCTCTTTTTTCTGAGACATAGCACATCTCTACCAAAGTGGGTTTTTTAAGATTCTGAAAAGAAATACATGAACCATGGACATATGGCTGAATTAACAATTCATAGCCGTGATGGAACGAAAGTCAGAAGTTAAATCTCATTATTTGAATATAATAGATGAATCTAATGTATAAATGAATTAATAGAAATTTCTTTTTTGTCATGTTTTTGATCCATGGTACTTAAAAACACTTTATGAGAGAGTTCCATATAGCACAGGTCATAGTTCAGAGTCATGGAAGGCTGAGAGAGAACGATGCCCTCAGGATCAGTGGGCAGATTGCTGGCAGAGACAGTACAGAGTTTGGGAATCTTGGTTTACTGGGCTTCTTTTGTTTTGAATAACAACTGTATTTGCCAAGATATTGTTAAGAGTTAAATGGCATTAAAGATTATTTTGAACGAGATTTTCAGTCCTAGTTTTGGGTAGGATTGCACAGATTATTTTGCTGAGGGCAAAAATAACCAATAGCCAGTGTAGTGCATTTTCACTTATTTTCTTTAAAGGCTTATTTCGCTATAAAAATGCATTAGCATTTAATCCCAGATGCTTTCTACAACTTAAATCCATATGATTGCCTTTAAAAGAGATGCTGCTTGGCCCTGGTAATTGTCAGCCCAGCAGGAGATAAACTTGGGCTTAGAGACAGTGAGTGATGGATGCATTTCTTTTCATGCCAAGAAAATAGCCAGTTGCAGCTCAAAACCAAGAAAACAAACAAAAGAAATCAAGGGAGAAGAGGAAAATTCTCATGGAGTTGGGAATTGCAAATTTTTTTTAAAAATGTTAAAATTTTTATCTGGTTGTTTTTCTCACAGTTTTTTCTCATTTAAGATGTTAAAAGTTGTAATTTCTGTGGTTAAACCACAAATATGTGGATTGCTTCTAAAAATGTGGCTGTATCTTGACCACGACTCCTCATGAGCATCTCCCAAATGGATTAACTTCATAGAAAATTCCAGTTTTTCTTTATAGAAGAACACAGGCCCGCTTTGCAAAGGTATTTGTGTCCAGAGCTTTCCTGTGGCAGGAAGCACCTGCCACATTCTGGTCCCCACAGGACCTGCTGTGATGCTTCTGGATGACCAGCGTAATCACCCATTGTTGTAGTGCAGTGATGGTGCTGTAAAAATCCCAAGTAAAGTAGATAGTTATTAAGGAAATTAAGACTCCTCATTAATCAGGGAGGTAGTTATAAATAGCCTAATGAACAGTTTCCTTGTTAGACACTCAAACGTGTAAATATTTAACTTGGACAGTGTGAACATATTGCGTGTTCTAACACAGCAGGAGCATCACACCTTCCTGAAGTAAACTTCAGAGAGACAGTTAAAGCATTTGTGACAACAGGAGCTGATAATTCTTTTAAAATAATAAGTAATAATAATAATTAGAAGCTGGCAACACCAGTGTTCTACACCATCGTAATTGTCTTGCATATTCTTCAATAAAGGTTCACTTGTGTTCTCAGGCTTCAGGACAAGTAGGCATTGAAAAAATGTGAATGGTGATTTTAATCAGCAGCAAGAACTGAACTAAAGATCTGTTAAAAAAGAAACTAATTTTTGTGATGACTTTTCTGAACAGAAGTAGTGTTCATTTTGCTTTTAAGAAATCCAGGCCTTTAATCCTTCTATTCTTTCTTGGAAGCTCCACCTCCTGTTCAATCCAGTTAGGAATTAAATAAAACGGAGTTTTGTGGGGATGTTTTGGTGCTTCCTCAGAGTTCCTAAAGCAAGTTGAATACAAATTTGTTGATTTTTTTCTTCTTCTTCTTCTTTGATCCCCCACAAGCTCCAAAGGCTTTCATTTAGTTGAAAGTGAAACTTCCTCCGTGCCGGTACAAATTATTTCTAGTTTTTACTTAATAGCTTTAAATGAAGTTTACATAACTCCTCACTGTGATACGCCAGTCCTTAACTTGCAGCTGTGATTTGTCTTCCCAAACTTTGAAACAACAAATCATTTCAGTGAGGATTTCGTTTGGATGGCTGCATCCCAGCTGCAAAGGAAGCTGGACACAGTGGCTGTCACGAAATTAAACACACGACTTTTCTAAAGACAAACTGCAATACTTGCTCTGACACTGCTGATAGGGGTGGTAGTTTTAAACTCCAAAGGTATTAGGGAGCACAGCAACAAATGAACAAGGGTAATAATGCCCTATGGGGTTTTCTTCCCTCCATAGAATTTTTCTTTTCTTCCTTGTGTGCTTATTGCCTTTTTTAAGGAAAAATAGTTTATAATGCTTATATTGTCATGCTATTCCTTTACTTTTCCAGTGAACAAGGTAAACTCTGGGGTTTTTTGTGTTTTGTTTTTTTTTTTAAGTCCCTTGGACTTAATGACTCTTAGTGCAGCTTTGAACTGCTAATCAATAAACACTCCAGCGCGCTGTGCTTTGTTATTGAATGCTTTTAGTTCATCATGCTTTGGGGGCTTTTAAAATACAGACACGCAGAGTTACTCACAAATTAGAGCAGTCAGATAGTATTTTGATGATTAATAGCTTTGGTATTCTCTGAATAGTTCTCTGGTATTTGGCAAATATTTTAGGAATACCAGTGAACCTTAGCTGTCAGATCCAGTTGGGCTTCTTCATAATCAGATGTTCTTTTCCCATTCATTCTTAATTTCTGGAGCATTCAAAGTACAAGTTCTCTGAGAAAACTTATTTTGAGAAAATAAAGATGCCTAAGAAAACTGGGGAGCCTCTCTTTAGGTGATTGCTTTTTATATTTCATAATATTGAAGAATAAGATGATTTCAGTTTGGTTTTGGTGTCCTGAAGAGACTGTAGTTATCACAGTCCATGTCATATTACAGATCAGAACAAAGCATGGGATCGACATTCCTATTTGTTGGTGGATACTACTATGGAAATCCATCTGAATGTTGTATAACTAAATACATGTTTCTAATTAAAAGTACCTTGGCAGGAAATAGTCTTATAAAAACAGAGATGAAAAAGCAAATTCAGGATATTTGTAGAGCTCTGTGCTGAAGGCCGTGTACTTGGGAATCAGAGTTCACTGGGGTGAGGAAGAGAAAGAGAAGGAAAGCGGGAGTTTACTCTGCAGAATTGAAAACCAAATAATAAAGCCTGTGGGAGCAAGACAGTGAGTTTCAGCCTTTTTCCAAGGAAAAATCTACAGTGATTCTGAGTTATGGGAATTCTTCGACCTCAGTGCAAATTTTGGTTTCCTCTAATTACAAAGAAAAGGGGAAAGATGTGTATTTTTTAATGGCAACAAGAAACTGCTGTTGGTTATTCCTCTCTGAAAGTATTTCTGTGGATGCAGGGCACTTGTGTGGCTGGTTTTTCCTTTTGCTCTCCCCTGCTATTCCAAGTACAGCACTGCTCTAACATTCCAGTGTCTGATCTTGTCTCATGAGGATTAGTCCCACTGGCCAGGAAACAGCGTTAACAGATCATGCATTTCTTAAATTTTGTGTCACTTTAGTATATTTGCCTTAAAATTTTAAGCCCTAAATAGCTGTTATTTAAATAGAGTTGGTCTCTTGTGAGGATGTTTGCAGTTTCCTGATGTAAAATCCCTTGCCAGCAAGCCATGGAGCGAGTCAGGAAAGAAGTGTCCTGATCAGAAATCATGTTTAGTGCTGGTGCTTCAAGGCAATAGCCTGGGAACAAATGAGGCTCTTCAGTGTGACGTCCACAAAAACGTAGGGACCCACCTACACTGATGCAGGAATTTGCTGCAGTGGGACCCCTTCTTTCCCCCCGCAGTGTTACATTCCAGGTGTTTTATGGAAAACAAGAGAATACAGTAGCTGATGCAAAACCCTAAAGGTTTTTCATCTGAAACTGTTACTTGAACCAAAATGAAACATGTGAAATGGACTCTTCTCCTGGTGGCTTCCCGGACAAAGGCAGCATTGACGTGCTCCGAAATGCCAGGAGCAGAATTCACGCGGCTGAGCGCGCTCCAATGCTGGAGCCATCGTCGCCTGTTCTGCCTGGCAGTTTTTACAAGCAGCCATTTGTTAGAAAAATAGACTTCATCTGTGATTTTTCAGCTCAGAGTGTCTGATAGAACATGCAGGAGCTGAGCTTCTCTCTCCTGGCTGTAGCATTTTGCATTTCACAGGTGGTGACTTGACTGAACAGTGAAAACACCTAATTTTCACTTCTTGTTTGGTTGGTTTCACTTGACATAATTTATTTGTTTTTGGTTGTGTTTTTTTTTCCCGTGGTAGCTTTGCATCCAGTGTATTGCAACATAATTTATTTCCTTTTCAGTTAAAAAGAACAAAATTACATAAATAAAACCATTTTTTTTCTTTTACCCAGATTTATCTTTCCCAGAATAGGTGTGTAAGTTAAAAGTGTTGTTTTTTGTGAGTGCCTGAGCATGACATGAGGCGAATCTGGGCCTGTGGGAACCCCAGGAAACGTGTTCCTCAGTGTTGCTGGTGCTGGAATGCTGTACAAAGCCAGGCTTTCCTGGGTTTTCCATCTGTTTTGAAGGACAGCCCTGTGACACTTATCTTTAGTGATTATTTGGGGATAGAATAGATGTGGGAGACCAGCTTGCTGTATGAGTGTGAGGCACTTTCTCCTACATATTATAGCCAGCTTGTTGCTTCTCAGAGGTGCCAGGATGTGCTCTTGGGGAAAATAATGTCATTTGAAGGCAGTAAGGGATGTTATTAAAGGGTTTCAATGCCCTAGCTCATGTCACTTTTATCTTCTTAAATGGGCAAAAACAAGGTGTAGGAACTCTTACACAAATACATAATCTGTTTTGTGATTTTGATCCCCCCCGTGTTTGCTTTGCCTGGTGTCAGGTCTTTCCTGTTGCACAGTATAAGCTTCTCAAAAGAGATTAAGCCTTTTGGGCTTTTGTTTTGTAGGGAGGAAAAAGAAAACACCCTGCACAAATATTTTAATTCTCTGTGACATATTAAGCTCGAGGAATTGCATTAGCCTGGCTGCTTGGTAGCAGCAAGCTGTTTTGCCATCGAATTTATTGAGGTTGCACAGTCTTCCAGCGGCAAGAGATGATGAAAGCTCAGTGAGTTTTGTATGTTCTTGTCTGATGTGGAAGAGAAGTGTTATAGGGACCTGTACAGTTCCTCTGAAAATCTGGAAGTGGTTTTAAGTGCTAAATCAAGTGTGAAGCAGGCGGTTACATAATACCCACGTTTTACAAATAGGGCTAATCATAGTTCAGGGAGGTTGGCTGCACCAGACCACATAGCATCATTAACAGAAGGAGCAATAATGAGTCACAGCCGGGAGTTCCTTGAGCTTATCTCAGTATTTGGGGTTTCAGGCACTTCAGTCTGTTTGGTTATAAGAGCAGAGGTTATAAAGGTACACAGTGCTCAAATACCTTCATTAACTCTGTTACCTCTGCTAGTTTTCTCTCTGTACTTAAAATCTATGCTTGTGTGTCAAATGATTGGCATTTTGAGTTGAGTTGTACTGGGCCAGCTTTCTTTTAAATCAGGTTTTAGAACTGTGGAGCACAAAATTAATGTGATCAGACAATGATATTCAGCATCAAATTGTTCTTAGTAAAAGGTGTTTGAATTTGAACTTCTGCATTTGTTCCATTGATTTTAAGATCCCAATCTTTTTATACAGGCAAGCTTTTATCAGAGAATTGTAGGCAAGCACTTAAGAATATTGGATCAGTTCAGAATTAAGTAAGCCAGCGTGTTGGGTCATGCTTTTGCCTGGGCTCCAGTCAGCAGCAGAGTGTACAGAAATACTCTGTGTTCCACTTTGCAATCTGTGTCTTTGGTCAGCATTGCCCAACTGCTCGCCCTTTTCATTGGCACATTGAGCCATTTAAGGGAGCGTCCGATTTTGAAATTGGAAAGGAACTATGTCAAAATAATTCCATGTCCTTTTCTTTTCAAGGAAGTTGCTATGCAGCACCACTAGTAAATAGAAATATTATCTTACCTGCGTGGTCTCTCAGAAGCACTGCGTGTAAGTTAAGATACAGCACAAAACTTTTGTGTTTACCTTTCTTGTTGTTACTTGATTATTCCCAATACTGCAGTGATAATGGTAATTCATATGCAAAACCTGTGGGGTAGAGATTTGCAAACTTCTTGTGTTTGTTGCCAAATTTACTTTTTACTGAGCATTCTCACTCACTGCTGGGAGCACCAGCCCACATCTGAGTCCTTTTCCGTTTTGTGCTGTAGGGCAACTTCCTAACCTAATCAGACTTAAATGTTTCGTTTGGTTTATTGTAAAGATTTACCTTTCATACAGCTTCTTGGTGTACCACTTGAAGGCACTCGCCTTTTTTAATATCAACCCTTTGTCAGGTAGACTTTAATGGAAGTTTAGGGCTGTTGCTCGTTATAGGTCGTGTTTATTTAAAAAGTGACCCGGAACAGCTGCAGAGTTTGGTCAAGCTGGCTAAAGAACGTCCTTGTTGGGAAGGGGGTTACACTGCTGTCTGTAGGGAGCTGATTGGTGTTTCCATGACAGGGTCACTGTGCTGGAGGTTGGATTGTGCTGTGGTGGGGGGAAGTACGCAGGCTGGAAACTTGGAAAGAAAATCCCACTGCAGGGTCAGAGAGGTGTGTTTTGGTATGGACAAATGGAGACCTCTAGGGAAGGAGTTTAGCAGATGCATTGCTGGAAAAGATTCTTGGGGCATCTCAAGTGGGAGATGCCCAGTGGATAGAAGACCTCCCAGGAGTATCACGATTTCCAAAGTAATATTGTGACTAAGGAGGATTTAATTTCCCTGATGATACTTCAACTTGCATCTGAAACACGACTGTTCTCCTTTCATGCTCAATACTCCTCAAATATGGATATTTATTTTTTTTATGAAACCAGTTAATAGTACTGGTTAGTTGCAATATTGATGCACTTTTTAGCCTTTTTGTGCACCTTTTGTGCTTGCCTCCAACATATTACTTGCATGCAGTGTTTTCTTTGTTTCTGGTTTGGTGCTTAAGCCCTTAGTGTGAGCCCCAGCTAGACTGTCAAACTCTCCTTCAGCAGCTTGCTTATGCTTGTGGCGTTAACCTTTCTGCAGGGGGTTGTGCTGTTTGTTTACAAAATTCCAATTTTCCACTTACAAATAGAATATTATTAAGAGAGTCTTCTTTTTACCAATTAGGTCAAAGTCCTAAAATTTTAAGACCTAAACCACATGGTTTAGAGCGAACTGATTCACAAACCATAGGTGACTTTACTACAAGAAGAAAGGGTATGTACTTTAGCACTGTATGTATATGGGGCTTTATAAAAATAAGTGAAGCAAAAATTAAGAAAACTGTTATTCTAGAATAACTTTAACTCTTGCATAGTCTTTTTTCTTCTGTTATAGTCTAAGATCATGGATGCATTTTCCATGCCAAGCAACAGGTTTCCTTAAATAGTGCATGGAAATGTTTCCTTGATACTAACAGGGGGGTTCTGATCTTTTAAGTTGTAGTTTCTCATATTTTGGATTTACTTTTTTCTGTTTGTTTAGAAGCAAGTATATATAACTTGTAAGTTATATATAGTAACTTACAAATTACTTGGAATAAATTTTTAACCTGAAATCACAGCTCACTTATGTCTCCTGCTTATAGCTAAACACAGAGATGAAGCAAAATATTGATCCTCTGACCATATACTAGTACAGAGATCTATTTACAGATCTCAGTGAGGTTTGCAATTAGTGCTTTCTGAAGGTATGGTGCCTCATATAGTCACAAGAAGTCGAAGAGATTATGAATAATGTTAAAAATGTCACAGAGATATCATTGATCCTTACCTTTGGTTGTTAAAGCCCACTGCAACTGGATGAAATATTTCTGCCGTTCTTATGGGCCTTGGACAAAGTCCTGGCTCTGTTTCTGCTGAAGAAATAGCCTTGCCCACCATTTATACCCATCCCCGTAGTCTCAGACCTTTACAGAGGCCTTGAGCCAGGCTGATCAGTTTTTGTGTCACTCCTGCTTTGGCATCATCCTGCCTATGTCACGTTCAGTTCTGCCACTCTTATCTCATATGAAACGCTGGATCTCGAGGTGGATGAGGTGTAGTTCCTCTTCCGAGTCTGTGGTGGCAGCTTTTTGTGAACGAGTGAAAGTGGCAGAATCAGTGGAGTAGGCTTGATGTGCTTGGAGTGTGTTATTGTGACTTCTTAACAGGGAAAAGGAGAAAAGTGTTTGGGATACCAAAGAGTTATACTTATCCCGAAAATTTAAATTTGGAGTTCTTACGTTCAGTATCCGATAGCTGTCAGTCTGAGGAGTGAGTGTAATGAAAGTGTAATGGGTACAGTTCTGCTTTTCCCTTGAGACAAACACACTGAGCTGGCAAGTGCCTCCTGTCAGTTCCTCATGTGGTCACTTAGGGCAGCTCTTCTGCCACGTGAACTAGTGCCTGACATTTGATCGCAGTGAATCTGCTAATAGACAGCAAACTCATGAAGGGGGGGGCAAGGAGAGGAAGGGGTGATGTTATAATGACATGGCATTTCATTTTCTAAAAAGAGTTTTAGGGAGGATGAAGTCGAGATCCAAACTGTGACAGCAGATTGACTGTGTGATTTTTATTTTAAATTTCCCTTTTCAATTTTTTTCCCCCCCCACAAGTATTTTTATACTTTTTTTCCCCTAATGTTTAGGAGGGCTGAGCCATACAAGCTGGAGGGAGAGATAATGGGTTTCTCACTAATAGTCCTATTCGTGGTTCTGTTCTGAAAATGGGATTTAGAAATGGCATTTCTTGTTAGCTGTCATGAGTGGCAGAAGCACGCCACTACTCTGCTTGTCTCTTGACAGGCACTGAAGTGAGCCAAGCTCCTCTTGGTGTTGGCTCATCTCTCACTTCTGCAGACTTAGTTTAGCTGCAGGTTCTGCCCACAGTTTGAGCTGTGAAACCTCACCAGTGAAGGCACATTGTGCAGCAAGGGCAGAGTTTGCATAATAGTAATTGTCTGTGAGCCAAGAAAAGTACCCCGAGTTAGCTCTGCTCAAACAGTTCATCAAACCTCTCCGGGGCTTGTCAGTTCAACAGGTTATTGTGGCAGAGTAAAGACAGAACCTGATGCTGCCACTTTCAGAATCTCTTTCCAAAACAGAATTCTTGTGTACAAGTACAAGCGGCAAAATTCTTAAATTGTGCTGGGTTTTTAAAATTTTATGGTTTAATTGGTTTTTAATTGATGTTGCTTTTCATTACCTGTAAAGATTAAAAATAAAAGTTAATATAACATGCCTTTCTGAGAATTGAACAGTGTCTCCTTTTCCTAACTAGTATTTACTATTCAAAATTTACTATATAAGTGTTTACTATATAAAAGTTTTTTCTGGAGTGTTCTGTGCTTTAAGATTGTCTGTTTCTTATATAGCAAAACCAGCTCCACTAGAAATAAAGCCTCTGCCTGAATGGGAAGAATTACAAGCCCCAGTTAGATCTCCTATCACCAGAAGTTTTGCACGAGAGTAAGTTTTTTAGCTTTTCCTCGTTTGGGTTAATTGGTTTTGTTGAGTAGAAAGTTCATAAATGTGTGTACATCTGTATTATATTTTTAGCCTGTGTAATACAAACTGAATTTCCTTTGGAAATGTGTGTATATGTGTGTGTGTGTATATCTGTGCATTGAAACAAAGTGTGTCCGTATGAATTTTTATTTTGTAATTTTAAATGTAAGGGACTGTGTATAACCAAAAAATGTGACACTCTAGTAAGCTTGAATGAAAATGTCAGCTCTAATATGCTTATTTTGTTGTTTACCAGGAGGTTTAAGATATTGGAGATGTATTGTTTGTAAAATAATTCCTGGTAATTAGCTCCTCCAGGTTTCCCGTGTCTCCCAGACCGGATTCAGTTCATAGCACAACTTCCAGCAGTGACTCGCACGACAGTGAAGAGAATTATGTATCCATGAATCCAAATCAGTCCACTGAAGACCCAGTATGTAAAATCTACATCTTAACTACTCTCTTCCTGTGCAGTCCTTACTTTTAAATTATGCAAACACAGATCCTTCACTCAACATCGCTCCCTTTGTACTTCTAGATCAAAATAAGAATAAAAACCTGTAATTTTGGTAAGATCTCACTGAAGAAGCTAAGAGCATAATCATATATAAAGGGAATGGTTGTTATACATATCTATTATACACAGCAGTTCAAGACATGACTTTTTTTCTACCTCTTCCCTAGAAACTGTCTCCTCTTTGTAACTGCTTGTCCTTGGGCCGTGCACCAGTTCACTATGGCATCAAGGGAAATAAGCTGTCTTAGGACCTCTGAGACCTGCTTAAAAAAACTGTATTAAAAGGACATCTTCCAAGAAGCGTGGAAGGAACAGGGGGCGAAAAGAGGATTGATATTTGTTATTTGCATTCGATGGGAACTGAGCCATGCGTACTTTTATTGGGCTTCTTTCAAAGAAGAGGATAGGAGACTTTGTGTATTGAGTGTCTGTAATTTTTCCCCTTGGGGGCAGAACTTACACAGATAATAAAGTTTCACATATTCAGCATGCAGTGCAGTAAGTGAAGACCTAGTTAGGAAAAGTTAGTGATGCGTGCTGTGGTTTTTCTTTGTTGGGGGGCAAGGAGAGGAAGAGAAAAAGACGACGCAGTCATAGTGGTTTAAAGGAAGAGAATGGCAGTAGACCTGGGCCTAAACTGAAATGTGGTCTAGAATACCCATAAAACACTGGAGGAAGACCTGTATCTTGAGCTCAGCTTTTTGTTCAATGTAAAATCATAGAATGGTTTGGACTGGAAGGGACCTCAAAGATCATCTAGTTCCACCCTCCCGTGCCATGGGCAGGGAGACGTGCCAGTAGAGCGGGTTGTTCAAAGCCCCATCCAGCCTGGTTCAGTGCATTCCCCGTGTCTTACTAGGGAATACAGCAGCATTTTTCACTTTTAAAGCATTGATGAAAGACCTTCTTTGGGGGAGGGCCTGTCTCAGCACCTTTTTTGTCCTGTTTGTTTGTCCGCCTCCTTACGTGGCACGTGCTGGCCCATTTCTCGAACCCCTGGACTCTTCCTCTCGCAGTGCTGTCTGCTTCCCTGTCCCCTGCTGCTCTGGGTACTCTCCCAGTGTCCCCCAGCCTCCCTGCCCTCAGCTCACCACTGCTGCCTCTGGATGCTGCATCCCCCTGATGCTGCATCTGGATGCTGCATCCTCCAGCAGCGCAGGAGAAATGAGCCCGAGCAGTGGGGAGCTGGGCATGCTAAAATCGAGCCCCTCTCTTGCAAGGGTCCTTGGTAAGTAAGCGGTGATGCCCCGTGCTGCAGGTGCAAGAAACACCTTGTTTGACACCAAGGATTAGCGTCACCCGTGCCCGCGGCTCTCCCCGCACAGAATCACAGCTCACACTGGGCGTTTCTGGTGTTCCTTAAAGCTGTTTCAGGGGTTTAACTTCAATGCCGAGACGGTGTAATCGCTGCCACAGCTCAGGCGCCTGCCATTAATATCTTCTGTTCGCTTGCACCTTCTTTAAGGTTGTTCTACAGATTTCCTTTCGGTTTCAGTTGTGTGTATTTAAAGTTTTCTAATGCATATGTTCTGCCTGCCTAGTTTGTCTTGAAATAACATTTTTTTGTTCAAAGAGTGATAGCTTTTTTAATCTGTGCTGGAAACATTGATGCAGAATCTGATTTTTGAATGTTACATATGCAGAAATTTGTTTAGAGAATTTGGGCAACAAAAATGAACTTCGTAGCAGTTGTTTGTGTTTGTTGTCCTTGTTACTACTTAATATTAAATGAGTCGGATGATACAGATACAACTTCAATTTAAAAAGCCCAGCCCATTGAGCTTTAACCCATAAAGTATTTTATTTCCTAGAGAACCAGAATGTTTCCAGATCTCTCACAGCCTTTGTTTTAAAGTTGCCAATTAAAAAGACTTTTTGAGAATTTTTATTTGTTCCAACTCTATCTTAGCAACGAGTCCATACTTCTTCATCTTTTCCTGTCATCAGCTTCGAAGCATCTTGTTTGGACATGTAATACTTCTGGTTTATTTAATGAAATCAGCAATATTCTGCTTTTTCTTTCAAGTTGCTGTCAGCCTTACCCTTCTGTCTTTCCTTCTGCCTTCCTCTTCATTTTTTGCTGACTGCTGCCCTCTGTCTTCCTGTTTTTTCTTTATCTTTTAGAGAAGAGTCCTTCTATTGTACTGTTCCTATAACACCTGTTAAGAGGGAGGGATCAGGCTGGGAGAGGACAGAGGAGGTGAGGTTGTAAAAGTCTGAGCTCACTGAAATTTAGGTATATTAAATGCAAATTCAGTTCAGGCAGCCCTACACATATTTTCCAAAGTTTTAATATTTTCATCTTATCAATTGAATAATACTGGTTGCTTTTCAGCTTAATCGTGATGACTTTTGAATGAAATGTGGAAGTTTTGTTTGAAGTTTTGCCACTGTTGTAAAGCTGAAATTATTGTAGGTATTAAACAGCAATTTAGGGAAATAAAAAAGTTTGTAATTAAGTAATGCTAAATTTGACATCTAACACCACCTAAAAAGACCAAAACACACTCTGTTCTTACCTCATTATATGAAGGGGACATTAGGTGGAAGGCACAGATGGGTTTGGTGGTAACCTTAAATTTGGGGGGTTGGTTTTTGGGGTTGTTCCCTCCCCTGGCTATTGACTCTGTCCCAGTTTTGACATAGAATATATCCCCTTGTTATACAGGGTTAATGAAATTTGCATGATTTAACTGATTGCAAGAGCTCTTAGTCACTATTTTTTTAACCTTTAACATTTTGACAGTTTTATAATAAGCATATTTGATAATGTGAACCACTAGCATGTACCTTTGTAGCTGAAGTTATTTATATTATGATTTCAGAATTTGTTTGGAAGCAACAGCCTTGATGGAGGGAGCAGCCCTATGGTAAAACCTAAAGGAGATAAACAAGTCGAATATTTAGATCTGGACCTAGATTCGGGAAAATCTACCCCACCTCGTAAGGTAAGATCAGCTCTTGCAGTTCTGCCATCAGGAGTTTAAAATTGCTTCACAAGTACTTGCTGGGAAAGAGGGAGCCTCCAGCAAGATCATCTTCACTAGTTTCACAAATGGTCAGTCCAAGAGACAGTGTTGGACCTTTCAGGGAAACCTGGGCTTGTTCTGTATCTGTTTGGGACATCTTGCTTTTTATTGTCAATTTATTGTAACGTGTTTTTCCCACTCCCTTGCATCTCCCAGAAGAAGAGCAGTGGCTCAGGCAGCAGCGTGGCAGACGAGAGGGTTGACTACGTTGTGGTCGACCAGCAGAAAACGCTTGCACTGAAGAGCACACGAGAGGCCTGGACTGATGGCAGACAGTCTACAGAGTCTGAAACTCCTACCAAGAGCGTGAAGTGAAAATACTGCTTTTTCTTCCAAGAACAGAAAGAAGTGAATTCTGAAGAATTACAGAACCACAATGGCAGTGTCATTCGACTCTGCAGTACCTGATTCACTGGTGTGTGAGCAGGTTCTTGACCGAATAGGATGGAAGCCAAGGGACACTTTGAATCTATCAAAGGAACTTAAAGATCATAAATTGGCTCTGTGGTTTCTGGAAAAATCACAACGTGTACATAACATGTAAAATAATATCACTTAGCTTTCAGAAAACCTTCTGTTCTGTAGTTAACACATTTGTAGTATTACTGTGTTTATGCACTTTTTCAGTTACAATGTTGGTTCAGGTATTCCCAGTTAGTGTACCTTAATGCCTAATTCATCTGGAGAATTCTTTTTTTCCTTACACTACTATTCCTTACAATTTTAGGTTAATTAAGCTACATGTAGATACGGAAATTAATATTTGAACTTCATTTTAACAACTCAAAATTGATTTTGCAGAAATACTTTCACAATTGAATAATCTACTTGAAATGCCAAGAGAGGACCGTTAGTTACATACTTGTTTATATTTAATACACACAAGATTATTTGGAAGTCTACAGGTTACCTTCCTAACAAAAATTGCTGTGAGTTAATAATAATGAACTGTACTGAACCTACAATCCTGGCTTATATGTTAGTTGTTAGTGGTGGAACTTCTATTGTATTTTATTAATGACAGTGTTCTGTGTTCAATGGGTGAAGATTCTGCAGGGTGGGATCTTACACTTTTAAAGACTGAATAATTAAATATCAAGTAAGCCTGCAAACCACTGATGGCATGCAGTAATATTGTGATCTCACACTTATTAACAAGAAATAACCTTTATATTATTTACAGAAGGTAGAGTATATGAATCAGGTACGTACCAAGCACTGTTGTGCTAATACACTGATCAGGTTTAGACAATGAGCTTTAGTTTTGTACTATTTAGAAGTTCTAATGTCAGTTTTCAGTTCAAGATTAATGGGACAGTTTGACATTCACTTTTTGTAGTACTAGCAAAATACTGTGATTTTGAATTAGACTTTAATTCAAATGGAAATACTATGTTTTGACACCATAGTGCCCTTCTTATGAGCTCTATTTTACTTTAATCTCCTGCTTGGCCTTATATTTAAATCCCTATGCAACTGATATTTTATATCTCTGTTTTTAAAAATTAGATAATATACCTAAATGATCCCCTTGTAAACCACTTGTTGCTCTTTCCTGGTACAGGATTTTAAGCTCTGTATACTGTGATCCTTTATTTTACTATGCCAGTTCCAAATAATAATCCGCCTTGGTTTTAGAAACACTTTTTTGTTATTTGGAAGAAGGTAGAGATTTTGAAATACATGAATGAGTTAGGTCTAGATAGAAAACTTACTAACACTTTTATTTTACACAAACACCCTCAAGTAAGTGGTCGGTTTAATTTTCCCACCCAATTGTTTTATTTTGTCCAGATCATTTTGAAAGTTGAGCATAGAACTGCATTGTTTTCTGGCATGTTGGCCTTAGTACTGTGCCTAATCTACCATCGGTTGTTTCTCTCCCCTCACAGCCACAATCTACAGTATGTAAATTACCTTATTCTTAACAAAGGTTCTTTTTTAAATTAGTAATATTTTGATGCTTTGAATGTTCATTTTAAAAAAAGAAACTAAACACAATGCATTTTGAGGTGAATTTTAAATAAATCAAGTTGTTCGGTTTTGATGTGTAAACTCTGTCCTGTGAAACAGCAAGCCGGCGTCGCTGCGCCTCTGAGGGTCCCTGAAACAGTGACCAACTGCACAATTATGTTTTATTTTTAAAGTTTTGGGGTTTTATGATCGAGCAGTGATACTGGTGCTTAAGTGTTCATGCTCTGTGTTTTCAGATGCTGTGAGCATCTCTGATAGTGAGGTATAAAAGCCAAAAAGAATCAGTTTCCTAGGCTGGCCTCTCTCGCTGAGCTCGCCGTAGAAGGTGGGTTTGCTCTGAGTTTGCTGATATCAGTCCTTGGTTTACAGATTACACTTATTCTGTTGTCTTTTAAAATTTGGTAGCGTTCACAACATTAATGTTGTTATGATTGAGAATCCACTCAACTTCTAGGCTTTTTCCGCTTTGTTCAGGAAAACAGGAGTTTTCACAATGTAGAGACGGTATAATGCTTTCTGAGGAAGTCTCAAGTTTCTCTTTAATTAGATTTCTGAGCAGTTTTCTCCCCCTTACTACATTAACACATTTTCCCTACTTACATGTTGTCCACAGTATGTTCAGAATCAGAGGCGTGATAGTAACTTCTGATGATACATCTCCTTTTCACCTATAAAGCCAGAGTGGCTTCATGCTACAGGTCTGCCTGAGCTCTAAGGATGTGAATGTTAAGTTAAAAACGTGAATCCTAAAATTGTGAGCTGGACTGATTAGCCTTGTGTCACTTCCAGTTGCTAGCTTTGTGGGAACACTCTAGTTGAAGGGATGCTGGTAGAAACTCCATAGATACTGGCGCAGAAGTAGTTTGTGAGTGTTGTTTGTCAAGTGTTCTTTTTTCAAACAGGTAAGTTCTTTTTTTTTTTTCCCCACCAAAACATGTGTTACAAGTTGTGGATATAGTCTTCATTGCTGTGTGTGGCATAAACGAGGTTCGTTACAAACTGTAAATATATGTGTGTCTTTGACAAATATACAACATCTTGCTCACAGAAACCAAAAGTAAAACTTAGTGCCTTGTGCATTCAGGTTGACTCTAGAGGTGATTTGGCATCGCTTCATGGTATGATCTGAACATTGTGCTGCCTGGTAAGTACCAGTGGCCACACTTATATGCTGTGACATAATCACAATTACCTCATGAAGTGCAGGTGCAAACACAGCTGCTCTGTTCCACTAAAAATTTGTGATGTGACATGGAAAAAGATAAAAATTTGATCATTAATCTTTTTACTGAGATTTGTATTTGTATTAAAAAATTCTATCGATCCATTCATGTATGACAGTTGTGACATAGTGCCACACTTAGGGTGTACAGACACATTGCAATATGGCTGTTTTAATTAAGGAATTTAGAATTTGTTGGTCCCTGTAGGGAGTCACAGGAGTGATGGGCAGCTCTACAGCTTTCACAGTGCACTATGAGCTAAGCAAGATTTTTCTCACAGTGACATTTAAGCTTAGCTATTATTGACTGCAGCAATGAATTTATATATTATACCAGTCGTGCGAAAGTATTTTGGAAACCTAGCAGCCCTGGACAGAGCTTCCATTCCATCCTGAACTATAGAGGTTTGTGTCATGAAGAGCCAAAGGATGTTTATTTGCTCAAGGAAAAGGCATTGCCATACAAGTGTACAGTTTAGACAGCAATTATGTCACTTAATCTGTTTCAATGTTTCACACCTGTCACTCTTAAGAGGTGAACTTAAATTTGGAGATTATTCTCTGAATATCTCCTGCGTGTGCTCTTGGTCTCTGTGTATTGCACCAAACTGCTTCTTAAAGGTTCATCTCTTGTTGTTTGTCCTATTACTTGGGAATACGAATGTGGGCCATGACGACAAGTAACAGGTGCTTGTCCAGCAATTAGTGTAATAAGCTGTGTTGATTGGGTGTAGATGAACCAAATACCAAGCAGTGAGGTTTTTGACTCTTTGCCTTAACTGAACAAGCAGGTTGAGGCTCAGTTCTCAACCTGGCAAGGTACAAAGTGGGACAAAAAGTAAAGGTGCTTGAGATGGTTCTGAACAATGTCTTGGACATTGTAAGTTAACCAGTGTATGTTTATGGTTCAGCATCCTTGGTGTTCATTTTCAGCACCCGAAGTGGGAGGATAGCAGGTATTAGATGCATGACCAGGTGAAAGGCTTTTGCCAGCTCATCCCTAGATAAACAGAGCCAGCCTGTTCCAGTGCTAGTGGTTGTCTTTCTAGATGGTCTTTAAAAGAAAATTTCCATGTTTTATTTGAAAGGGACAATCTATGTTTCCTTCAGCTGTTTAAAAACAGATCAGCTGGAGTGTACAGTTGTGTAATCTGCTATGCACACACATAATGTTTTAGCTTACTGTAGCAAAATGGAATAGAAAAGAATCCTGTGCAGTTTAGAACACAAAACACGAGGTTGTTAAAATTGAGAGTCTCAAAATTTTCTTGTAGTTATAAAATCAGCCTTTTTAGTAATCACTATGATTTGCTCTTGAAAATTCTCGCAGGATCTATCATCATTGCCAGGCCTTTTCCTGGTGAGTTATATCTGCAGTGAAATAATACACAAATGTCACATCATTTTTGAGTAAGGCCAATCCTAATAAGATGTTATTAAATGCTGTGTGAAGTCCTGGGTTTTGGGGGGGGTGGGGGGGGGCTTGCACAGGGTACCCATGTGGCTTGATTGCATTTTGGGAGAGGGTGTGGAAATCCAGTCTTCTGAAGATACTTAAAGGGTATAATACAAAGTAGAACCAAGCTTAGTATTACTTTTAGAATCAACCTAGCACTTTTAAGTATGAAATAAAATGCTTTTGTTTTGGGGAAAGAAAAAAAAGGTTCATAGTAGGGCATCTCAATGCTTTATTTATGTAGTTGTAGACATTGCAAGAGAATTGAGTTGTTCTTGGATTAGGTATAAGTGCTAGTAACTAGCTATATAAAATTCTAATATGTATTTTGGTGGGGTTTTTTAGTGCCACTAAAATTCCAAGGACCAACACTTACAGGCAGAGTATAGATTTCTCTTCTAAACCCCTGCTGGTATCTGGAACGTTGGTCACTGGTAGTGAATGTGAGCAAATACAACTGGGCGTCTGAAAGTTGCCTTTACCTTTTAATCAGAAGGCCAGAACAGGAGCAAAGTACAATTATGGCTTATTCTTCCTGAATTCTTACCAGACTTCAAAATACGTAAATTTTTATATTTTTATGCTCTTTTCAGGGAATACAGTGTAGAAGAAGGAATCACTACTTGTTCACTTATGCTGTGGATTTACACACTTGTAAACTGTGCAGACTTACCTGAAATGTTTAGGGGTTTTTTTCCGTGTTTTTTCTGGATTTTTTCCTGTTGCCTGTTGGGGCTGAAGGATGCAGGCCTGGGAGTTTTGGAGATGCCTCTGATTGGCCTGCTAGAGTACTTCAATTTGGGTCTGCAGTTAATTGCATTAAAATGGTGATTCAACTCTCTGCTGAGGTTGACTTCATCGTAATACCCATAAATCATGGTGTGCATATTCAGTTATATTTTAAAAATCAATTGTTGTCAAGACCAAAGTGTTGGAAACAAATGGTGTTTAGATTTAGGCTCCCTAATCTCCTCTCTCTGAGGCGTAGAGCAGCATTTTAAAAAGGCATTAAGTATAACAGGATTCAAATTCCTCAAGCACACAAATGCATTGTGTGATGGGTTGAAGAGCAGAATTCAAGGCACTGCTGTATCCTCTAAGTAAGCGAAAATTCCAAGAACTTTTTCAAAATAATTTAATTTCTACTCAGGTATGTAAGTATAACTGTAAGAATGAAACTCTAAATAAATACTCTGTGTTTTAACTACTTTTTTTTCCTTCATAAATGCCAGAAGTGGTGATCCTGAAGACATTTTTAGCATTAACTCTGCATACTCACAGCTCAGTATTGAGGGAGCATGGAATAGACTTGGCCCTTGAATTTTTTTAAAAAGAAGAAAATCAAAGGAGCCAGATACGACCAGGATTTCGCCTCTGCTCTGCCTTGCAGTGAGCCCCCTTTCCCTCATAGACCATGGAGTGGAGCTGCCCCCAATTCCAGTGCTCGGCTTATTAGTGGGGACAGAAATCCTGTGGCAAGTGCCAGAGAAGAACCAAAAACCATATAAAGAGTTGAAGCAAAAATGTAGCTTTGGAGTCAATTGGTGGGTGGTGGGTTTGTTTCCCCTGCGTGAAAGGATCACAATATAATTTAGCTTTGGGATGTAAGTACACTTGGTACTACCCTTTGCAGGCTGTGCTGCATCTCGCTGTGAATTACACTGGTCACCCCGTTTTTTGTACTGGTATCTGTGGTCAATATTTTTTGTAGAGTATCCTTGCATTTGATGTACCAGGTGGAGGGCCATCTTTTAACATACGGGATCAAGGATCAGAAAAGGTTGGCTCCCACCCTTTCTCTAGCCAGCCATTCAAGCTGCCTGGAATACAGTCCCCTCGGAAGAAGCCGAATAGGTGCAGTTTTATGGTCAGGTCTGATCTTGAACTGTGGGATGGTTTTGTGCAAGCTTATTCTGGACTTAGTTTTTTGATAATACACTTCGTGGTGACTGGACACATAGAAGATTCATCACAAATTTCAACCCTTTTTTTTTTTATCAAGGTGTACTTGCATAAAAGTTGAGGGATAAATTTCCAGTGGATAGTTCTCTAAGTTTCCTTTTAGTAGGTGCACTGTGTAGAAGGATGGAAACTTGAAACTAAACAGTTACTGTTCTGTAAATGGGATGATACTCTGCATTAAAAACAAACAAACCAACAACATAAAAACCCACACAAAATAAACACTCAGCCCTCAAAAAAAAAAAAGGGAACTTGATTTCAACTGTATATCTTTATTTAGTATCTTCTGTCTATAGTTCTGACTGTCTGCAGGTAAACCACAGCTGCACAGATGTTCTCTGCTTCCTCCAGAGCATCCCTTCAGAACGCTGTCGGTTCAGCTGGCTGTGCTGGGCTGACTCCCTTAGGCCAGACACTGCTCTGAAATCATCAGTTCTGTGTATGCAATATGTCACACTTCTCTTTTCTCTTAGTAGTTTTTATCTCCCCTGCATCAAAATGATCTGAATAAATGCTGTTACATTTTTGCCAAGACACTTAGTTCTTTGGTGAAGTCTTACTTTGATTTCCTGTGTCTTTCTGACATGATTTCCCCCCCTAGATATTCTGCTTAATTAAAGCAGGTTTGAAAAACAATTACTTTTATAATAGCTGCTCTGTTTCCCCTGAGTGAGCAGAAGGGTTTTTTTTTTTACATTGCAAATCTCTGTTATTATTCAGGATAATCACTAATGCAGAAAGGAATTCAGACAATGTATACAAACTAGTAACTCAAAAGCAGTGACTACAGGCTGTTACAAAAAGCTATTCATGCCTAATGCAAAGGGCTCAGGAAATACATGTGGCACAAAGCAAGCACAGTCTGCACACAAGAGCCCATTTTTGCAATAAAACCTCTATTGGAAGCCTCTGTGTGCCTTATTTATTCTGATACTATTGTTTCAGGAAAATAGATATTTGTCAACACGAGTGAAGTGTTGAAGTGTTTCTCATGAATATGTAAGTATCTAAACACTATGGGGAAAATTGGCCCAGGTCACAACTGAGGAGAAACAAAGCAGCATAAGAACGGCAAAAACCCCATGAAAATAAGTTTAAGATGCTATGGCAGGGGCCTCAATGTATGAAATTTGGGTCTAGAGCCTTTCCTTGCACTGCCCTCCCTCTGGCTGCCACCCCAAAAGGTGAGGAGTGACCTTCGTGGGTGAAAGGAAACAAGGCCAGGGCAGAACCTGCTCACTGAGAGGGAGGAGAACCAGGAGTTTTGAAAATGGAAGCATCTGTGTGTGTAATAAAGTGTTTGTGTGTTATTTCTTATATAAAAATGAATTTTACATATTGAAAAAATGGTTTTGCCTTTTGGTTGAGCCTTTTCAGTCATAGCAGCATACAAATAAACCCTAAAAGTATTTTATTTATTCTGGGGCGCTTTTTTTTTCCTGTGAGAATGCTGCTTGTTACAGAACCTTCATTCCTTGAGGATTTCTGTAGTGACTCTCAGCAGCTGACTGCACATGGGGTCATTTTTTGGCGTTGGTAAATTGTATTCATCAAAGGCATTGTTTTAAACTGGACACAAGCACGGTCTGACGTGCTATGACAACAGTCATGTTGCTGTTAGCAAATTGTCACTGTTTATTTTATGTTATTAAATACTCATTTTACTAGGATGGTTATACCATAATTTGAACTACCTCAACGTCATCTTCACAGTATCCAAAATTTAAAGAGTACATGGGTGGAATTTATACACTTAGATGTGGCAAGCTCTGAAATGTTGTTTCCATTGCATTAAGGAATCTACTGAAGTTGGTGACAGTGACCTTTGCTGATGGGCAGAGGTTTTTTGGGTGGTGGGGGTGGTTGTTTTTAGCAAATGTAGCGTGATTTTGATGCTGCTTCCACTGCTGATTCTGAGTGTGTGTGTATATGTGTACACCACCTGTTGCCTGCAGCACCATTAAGCTGAGGCTGGAGAAAAATGACAGTGGCAGAGAAGTGATGGCTTTGAAAACCAGGCCTAATTGTATTTACTTTTGATGGGGTAGTCCAGCTCTGCATCGGTCTTGTGAGGGGCTAGAAAAACTGGCAGGACCTAATCTCACTTGCGTAGCATTTTGCTTTTGCATTTCAAACCAAACTTTAAGAAAAACAACAACAAAACCCCCCAAGATCTGAACGCAACCCAGGTTCTCACCCCTCTCCTACCTTCCTGAATCCAAGCGCCTGCCATACATCTGATGGTGGGACCACAAACAACGTTTATGTCATTCCTTTCATTTCCCAAACTTCGGGAAGATTTGCAGTGCTGATACAGGTGCAGCAATGCCTGTTACCATCATTACTGCGCAGCTAATAGTTTAGAGTTGCTCTTACTTGTGGTGCTTCAATTTCTGGTTTAACAAGGAGCCATCTAAAGAACGTTAATTAAAGTTATGATTGCACAACTGAGCAACAAAATTGAAAGACGTGTCACCCCAGAGACTTGACAAAAATCTGTAATTAAGCTGTTCTTTACTCACTTCATAAGCATGTTAAGAATTAGTTGTCTCTACAGTTTAGCACTGGCTGAGGGAGGATTTTTTTGCTTTATTGTGTATTTGACCATATGTTGGTGTTTAGCACATTAGTAATCCCTGTCATGAGCTGCTTTATGCCACTGGTTGCTTTCAATTTAAGGTCTTCATATTCAGGCTCTGTATGGACTGTTATGATTCTGTGTGTTCACGAACATTCTCATGTTAACCTGGAAAGTCCTCTTCCCTGCTTTGGTTGTGGGTTTTTTGTTGATTTTTTTTTGGTATTGGGATTTTTTGGGTTTTGGCTTTCGAGGTGGTTTTGTTTGTTTTTTTGCATAGTCTTCTGCTCTGCTTTCAGGACTTTGGAAAATTTAGAAAGAAATTTAGAGCCTTTTGTCTTTAACATTTTGGAAAAAAAAGATTTTTTTAAAATTAAATTATTATGCCTGTTGAATGATAAAATTAAAGCTGTCTCCCTGAATGCAGAGAAAAGCCTTTAGCACAGCTCAGGACCTGGTTTTTCACGTCTGATAAGAGATGACAACAAGGAGTGGGAAAATATGTCAGTAAATTTGCTATTAGTTAAGAAATCCCATTCTAGGAAAATTGAGATTTTTCTGGGAATTTATTCTTATGAGTAGTTTTGGCAGAAATGAAGTGACACAATCTTTTGGAAATGTCAAAGCTAACAATTTTAACTTCAAAAAAATGTTAAAGAATGTCTGTAATAAAAAACAGTGGGATGAAGGTTGTAATGATCATCACGGAGATGGTCTCTGTTTAGCTGCTGCCTTCAGGGTTACAGTAGTTTCTCAGGATGTGGGAGGTGCAGCTTCTCAAACCTGGGGACTGCACCCGCTGGCTGCATCTTCACTGACACTGCTTGTGAACATTGTGGACATAGCTGGAGGTGTAACAAACCTGCAGGAGTAGATCTGCAGAGCAATCCAGCTCATGTGGAGTACCCGGCTGCCCCTGCTGTGAACTGCTCAGGGGACTTTTGCCTCGGACTAGCTCAGGTCAGGCGCCTTGAACTTGACCTGTTAGCAGCTGGAGTGCGATAGTAGTGATCTTAAACCTTCCTGTTAGGTTTCTTCCCATTTCGTGCACTCCAGGGTTCTTTTGGGATGCGTGCTCTGGCACCTGGTGCCTGGCAGGGTCAGTGGGGTTATCAGTGAGGTGCAATCACCCCATGAGTGAAGGCAGTGTTGGTGTAGATGTGCTCAGTCATGTCCTAAAGCAGGGGCTTCAAGCTGGGAGCAGACCCTGTGTTGTGTTCAGCCCCTCTGTACCTACAAACTTGGTCTTGTCTTGGGGTTTGTTCCCTGCCAGGCCATTCTCAAACCCAAGGTTTGGCTTGGAAGGGACTTTAAAGATCACCTTGTTCCAACCACCCCTACCGTGGGCAGGGACGACTTCCACTGGATGAGGTTGCTGAAAGCCCCATCCAATGTGGCCTGGAACACTTCCAGGGACATCCACTGCTTCTCGGACAGCCTCACCACACTCACAGTCAAGAGTTTCTTCCCAATATTCCTCTAGTAGTGAAAAGCCATTCCCCCTTGTCCCATCACTCCAAAGTCCCTCTCCAGCTTTCCTGTAGGTTGCCTTCAGGTGCTGAAAGGTTGCAGTAGGATCCCACCGGAGCCTCCTCTCCTCCAGTCCTCTGTTAGTCTTTGTTGTGGAATTAGACTACATCATATATTGGCACCACAATGTAAGAAAGATGTTAAGCTGTCAGAGATTGTCCAAAGGAGGGCAACGAGGATAGGGAAGGGTCTGGAGGGAAAGCCGTATGAGGAGCAGCTGAGGGCATTTAATCTGTTCAGCTGGAGGAGACTGAGGGGAGACCTCAGTGCAGGTACGACTTCATGGTGAGGGGGAAGGAGGGCAGGCACTGATCTCTGCTCTGCAGGGACAGTGACAGGACAGAGGGAAGGGCCTGAAGTGTCAGGGCAGGTTTAGGTTGGGTATTAGAAAGAGGTTCTTCCCCCAGAGGGTGGATGGCACTGAACAGGCTCCCCAGGGCAGTGGTCACAGCACCAAGGCTGGCAGAGCTCAGGAGGTGTTTGGACAATGCCCTCGGGCACACGTGGGATTCTTGGGGATGGTCCTGTGCAGGGCTGAGGGCTGGACTCGATGATCTCTGTGGGTCCCTTCCAGCTTAGGATATTCTCCATCTCTGTGATCTCAGGCAGGGTCTGAATCCTGATTCCTGCCTAGACCTGAACTACGCAGGAGGTGACAGATCTGCTCTGCCGGGCCCTGGAGCCGCGGGGAGGGACCGATCCCGCAGGGACACGGCTCCCCTTGGCTCCCCGGCCGCCTTCCGAAGCGCTGGCAGGCTCCCCGGGAGCTTGGGGTATCCCGGGGTATCCCGGCGCTGCTCTTCCCGGTGTATCCCTGGGTATCCCTGTGGGTACCCCTGGGTATCCCGCTGTATCCTTGGTATCTCGGTGTATCGCTGTGTGTGTCCCGGTATGTATCCCTGGGTACCGCTGTGTGTATCCAGCGGGGTGTATTCCGGGGTGTATCCCTGGGTACCCCTGTGTGTGTCTCCCTGTGTGTGTGTCTCCCTGTGTGTGTGTCTCCCTGTGTGTGTATACCTGGGTGTGTGTATCCCTGGGTACCCGTGTGTGTATCCCTGGGTATCCCTGTGTGTATCCCTGGGTGTGTGTATCCCTGGGTACCCGTGTGTATATCCCTGGGTATCCCTTTGTGTATCCCTGTGTGTGTGTATCCCTGTGTGTATCCCTGGGTGTATCCCTGGGTACCCCTGTGTGTGTGTATCCCTGGGTGTATCCCTGGGTAACCCTGGGTGTATCCCGCTGTATCCCGGTCGGGCGGTGCCTCTGGCGCCCCCTGGCGGCTGTTCCGGCCTCTGCCGCTCCCCC